>JAHLJT010009355.1:25643884-25808235 GCA_031308135.1 Acheta domesticus | reverse complement strand
CGTGTGTGGTGCAGTGTTCTGTCATGCGAAACTGCATGCGTGTGACAGTATCCATTCAACTGTCAAGCAAAGCGAGCAAACTGGTTATGCCAATGACAGAAGATCACGAATCATACTCTACACTGTGTTCTCTTTTTGATGACGACTAAACGTATTAGTGACTTCCATAGACATCAAGATCTAATTCGGAATATTCTCTTTTAAATTTATTAAGTACTCGTCGCAAGAACAGTCTCTATGTCCAAAAGCAGACCAAGGCCGGGCTTCATAGAAGCTTGATTGATCAGAATGATGCCAGGAGAGGCAGGGTTGTCTACGTTTCGGCTGTCATCCCACGACCTTCTTAAGTACAAATAGGAATTCAGAGCATTTTCCAACGCAAGTAGCTTTATTCAAACAAGAGAGAATTCTCGAATTTCAAAGTTACGAAATAATTTTATGTGTCATGTTGCTGTTTATTTCCTTGTAAATCCAGTACTTCTTAAATAGTGAACTTGCTGTATAAAGTACTTTCCTTGAGTTTTGAAGAACATTTTTCTGACAAAGGAGAATGTTCAGTCTAAGCCATATGCGCGCACGTGGGGTCGTTCCATTGTATAATGCCTCTCTGTGCTCATACTGCTCTGTGTTGGCTCAACAAGATCTGGTTTCATTCAAAATATTCATCAACTGTTTTTTGACATGTTTTACTCTCCCCCACACTTCGAGTCCAAGCTTTCTAGCTCTTTTATCTTTGGACACTGTAGATGTGGATATTTTAACATACCTTAGTGGATTGAACCAGCACAATCCCTAACCTAATTGGCTACAAATATATAGTTGCTAAATGCATTAAAATAAGGTCATAAAACTTAAATAAAATAATATTCATTAGTTAACCTCGTTCTCTACAAACAACGAAGAGAACAATGAAGTTTCGTAAAACGACAGCTTTTTCGTAGGCGCCACTGTCACCCGGAGTAATGGGTCACTGTGCATCGATCACACGCATTCTAGGCGGCTTTGACTGATTCGTTCATCCTTGAAAAATCGAATTCGACGGCGGCTGGATTTTTATATAAATAGTGTATAGTTACAATTTACAACCATTTGAATACAATAGGTGTCATTGTCAGGATATGTAACACATCATCCACATCCATGGACGCTACGCCCCTGTCCGTGTCGTATCCTATCAACATTAGGCAAATGCCGGAGCAGTACCCTAACAAGCGGACAACAGACCGCGCGCGATCTTTCCTTCCTCTTCCTTGGTCCTATCCGCCCTTATTTACACACATTTACACTCATAAGCACTACAACTACCATACATGTCGGAGGTTCAGTTGGGACTTAGAAATTGTCCCGGCTGGGGTGGGCCCATCTGATGGAGGTATCTGGTTGGAGAAATCCCTGCGAGCCGATGTGAAGGTCCACGCTGGATCTCGCCATACAGCTAGGAAAAAATCAGTCAGACAGCTCCATGATAAAACATGCCCTACACTTACGGGTTTGATGACCAATAGCCATTGACGAATCCGAAAACACCAATGAATCAATCCAAAATTTTCTAACGCCATATCAGGAATTTTTATTATCGTATGCAATTAAACATATTCCTAAGCGATTGTCTTTCTTCTAATAGACATTTCGATCCACCCAGAAATTATGAACGAACAATCTGCTGTTCTGAACATATGTCTCTTATTTTGAGTAGAGGTCGTGCACTTCCTTGTCATATTTCTGTTCGTATTAGCTATATTGGTTCCGGAGAAGAGCAGCCTCCTGCTTCCATATGACAGCGTCAGCGGATATCCGCCTGGGGGAGTCTGCCGGCCACGTGAAGCCGAGCAGTCGAAGAGGGAGGCGGCGAGGGCCGGGCGGGTCAAGGCGAAATCGGGACAGGAGGTGGAAGCACGCAACGTGGAGCTGCGGAATGTTCGGATACGCCAGACTGATTCCCCTCAGCATAGAGGAAGTGGAGACAGGGACCAGTCGAATAACATAGCTCAACAGAGATTGATGTCGAAAATGCTATCGGTAGATTCAGCTGCTTCCATCAGATTAAATTTTGTACAAAACCACAAGAACGGGGTATTTATTACATAATTGCACATAAAATTCTCTTAATCACGGATAAATGCAATGTAATATTCCCCTTTCTTCATACAAACTCGATCATTCCAATTATGTTAACGCTAACGCTAGATCGTCAAAAAGCAATGTTTAAGTTAGAAGCTAACAGTCATCAACATGAAAGCAGAATTATTTTTATGACTGGGAGATGAGGCAGCTTGGAAAGTGTGAGCAAAATGTGGATTTTGGACGAATTGTGGCATGTTGGGGAGTGACGATGTGTCCGAAAAGAGTGGAGACATGAGCGGAGACGATCGAATATGCGAAGTGAAAGGGATGGAGGGGTGGTATTGGCAGAGGGAGTGCCATGGACGGAGGAGGAGAAGCGTGGGTGGTGGTTTGGTGATGGGCTTGGCGGGGATGCGGATGAATGTGAGCTTATGGTTTTGGTGATGTGATTGGCGGGGATGCGGGTGATGTGAGCTTATGGGTGGTTTTGGTGAAGAAGGTGGCATGGCTGGCGGGGGCGACGTGGCGGAGTTGGTGTGCGTGGTGGGAAAGTCGTGGGTATGATGGTTTCGGCGAAGGGGTGGTTTGGAGGAAGGCGTGGGCGGAGGTGATAATGTGGGATGAAGGAAGGAAGTAAAGAAATATTGTTTCGGTGGAGGATGAGGTGGGTGGAGGGGTGATATTGGCAGCAGAAGTGGCAAGGATGGACGGATAGAGTGAGTAATGGCATTGGCGATGAGGTTGGTGGGTGTGGCGGGGTGTGGGCGATTTTAGTGGCGGAGTTGGTCTTGGAGGAATGGATCCAGTGTCGGGGGGATGAGGGGCGTCGTGGGTGGACAGGAACGTGTGTGTGGAATTGGAGCGGGCAGTGAGCGGTGATATGAACTGAGAGGTTGTTTTGTGGAGGAGGCGGCATGAGTAGACGGGTAGTAGTGGTAGAGGAAGTAGCATAGATGGAGGGTAGCATAGGCGGTGGTATTAACGATAAGATTGGCGAGGATGGGGGCGATGTGGGCTGATGTGTGGTTTTGGCGAAGGGGGGGCATGGACGGAGAGGCGACATGTGGGGTGTTGTAGACTGAGAGATCAATTGGTGGAGAAGGCGTGAGTGGAGGGTGTGGTTGGGTGGCAGGGGTGGTGTGAGAGAAGAGGGTAATGTGAGATGAGGGGTGACGAAGATGTAGGAGGACGTGTGTGGTGGAGTTGGGGTGGGCGATGGGGGATGATGGAGCAGAGGTAATTTTGGTGGAGGAGGTGGCGTGCGAAGGCGTTGGAAGTGATGTGTGCTGAAGGGTGGCTTTCCCGAAGGAGGTGGAATGGTACAGGGAGCAACGTGTGTGGTGGAGTTGGCGTGGGCGGTGGGGATGATGTGGATAATGGGGGTTTTGGTAGAGGATGTGGCGAGCCCATTGGCGATGACGTTGGGAGTGATGAGGCTGAAAGGTGGCTTTCGCGAAGGAGGTGGTATGGGTGGAGGGGCAACATGTGTGATTGAGTGGCGTGGGCGGTGGGGATGATGTGGGATAATGGGTGGTTTTGGCGGAGAAGGTGAAATGAATGGAGGGGCGATGTGTCTGGTGGAGGTGGCCTGGTAGGTGGGGACGATGGGGCTGAGAGGTGATTTTGGAGGAAGAGGTGGCGAAAGGCGTTGAAAGTTATGTGGGCTGAAGGGTGGCTTTCGCGAAGGAGGTGGCATGGATGGAGGGGCAACTTGTGTGGTGGAATTGGCGTGAGCGGTCGGGATGATTGTGATAATGGGTGGTTTTGGCGGAGGAGGTGAAATGGATGGAGGGAGCAATGTGTCTGGTAGAGGTGGCCTAGGAGGTGAGGATGAGGGGGCTGAGAGGTGATATTGGAAGAGGAGGTGGCGGAGGCGTTGGGAGTGATGCGGGCTGGGGGAGTCGTGGGCGGTGGGGGTTAGCGTGGGCGTGGGGGTGGAGTGGTGCGGCTGACCGAACGCTCTTTGGCCCCGGAAGCAGCCTGATCCGCCGCACGCGCCGCTCCCAAGGTGTCGTCCACGTGTCCCGGCGCTGACGGCTCGCACGTGGCCGCACGCGTCCGGGGGCGGGCCGGGGTGGGCCGGGGGGCGGAGGAGGACACTTCCGGGTCGGACCGCGGGGGTGGAGCGGTCCGGAAGCGAGAGCCGCCCCCGCACGTGTCCACGTGCGGACTGCAGCCGCCGCGCTGCCGCGTCCGCCCCCGCTGCCCGCAAAACACGCGCTTTTTTAAGGGATGCCTCCCTCGGGGTGGTTCAGGCAAAAAAGCATTCGGATTCGTCTGGCGCCTGACACGGGTTTCCTGCGGAAGCGAAAGAAAGAGCCGAACCCCAGTGTGGGGGAGGCAGCGAAGGCCTCAGGGTGGGTGGTGTATGGTCGTCTAATACGCTCTTCCTCCCTATAATTTGTTTCATAAATATTTAATATGAGCTCTGGATTGAATATCAAAGCAGATCCTATAAAGGAAGATCGCACCTTTTCTACAAATTGTAGGGAAACTTATGTCAAAATCATAAAAAAACAGAGTAAAACTTCCTTAGTCCCTACGAAAACGAATTATACGCTATTCCCCAGGAGGTTGGCCGTATTCAGAAAAAGAAGCGTATTCGGCTAAGACGAGCGTAATGGAACATGAGAAAAAAAGTTACGAAAACTTCTGGGGAATCGAATAAGTATCTCAGTTGATAGACTGGAAATAATCAAAGAACTGGCGAGTTCAAAAACAGATGATGAAATTCTGGCAAATATTGATCATCGTTTACCTTTCACAATAATTCATCTTCCACTGTTGAAAGCTAGTGGATTCTCAGCTGATACATTCTACAGTGTCATGTTTGGCGTTAGTTATATGGTCATTGGTCATCTGCATGTCGAAGAAATGGGTCCAATATTTGACTGGTTCCCTCTTCAAAACGATTCAGCCATCACTTTTGCAGGTCAGCCACGTCATCTTTGTCCTTCGATCTAGCTCTGGATAATCCTTTCCTCCAAAAGCAAAATTCTCAGCCGCGGAAGGAAACTTTAATGTCTCTTTCTCGATAATGGTTGTTGTAAGACAAGAATTAATGAGCAAACAGGAGTTCTAGCACGGTACAGCGTTGAACAACCGACTACAATCCCGATTTTATGAGTACGCTCAGATACACAAAGTGATCGAAACTTCTGCGCATACGCAGAAGATCAACAGAGCTGTCGATTGGTGAAACACTTCACCGTGAAAAAAACTCCCTAACATACTAATTTCGGGCGTAGAAATAAATCACCAAAAGTGATGCAACTGAGATAACATTTACAACGTACGTAGCCGAGGGCTCACCCAGAGCCAGCCCTGCCCCTAGCGCAGGGCTACAAACAACTGAACACGTGTCAGCGCACTGATCTTCCCGGGCGTCGCACAGCCTGCAGCCGGCCAGACAGGTCGCGCAGCGGGCAGGGAAAGGTGGCACCAACCACCACCACCACCGGCACCGCGCCCGCGGAAGTGCTCGCCACCAGGGCGCGCATCTGTTCCGGCGCGGGGCATGTGCGGGGCCGCGTACGCGAAAGGTGGCTGTGCCGGAATCTCGATGCACCTTGATGCGTCGCCCCTATTCACAAGGCGCCTCATTTACCCTCGCACAAAACCCGCCCATCGTCCGAAGGGAGGGCGCCGCGCACAAAGCGGTGGCGCAGGGGGGCCCGCGGGCCCCCCCAAGGGGGGTTGAGAGGGGGGGGCAACGAGGAGCGCCGAGGCGCGCGCGCGACGCCGCCTGAGGAGCCAGCCGCGGCGCGCCGCGATTGGTGGAATCTGGGCAGGTTGAGGCGGCGCGCGGCGGCCGGGAAGAGAAGGCAACAGTTGGCGGCGCTGGCGGGGCAGGCAGATGTTGCCGGCGACGCCGCAGGGCCGCCACCTGGAGTCGCGTGGAGCGGCGAGTGGCGCGGAGCGCGCGGAGAGGCGCGGGGCGGGGCGCAGGAAGCCGCGCGGCCGGAAGCGCTGCAAGTGTTATCGAGCGTCTCGCGCTGCGCCGCCGCTGGGTGCGCTGAGGACGCTGTGCGAATGTCAGGGTCAGCCTGCCCCCCCCCCCGGCACCCAGTGGAAGAATCTGCCGGTGACTACCTCAAGCGGGGTTGCGGCGCGAGGCGAAGCGTCTTTGAGCGCCGAAGAGCGTTTGTGAAATAACCAGAGATGTATCATGATGGAGGGTTTCATCAAGACATGGAGTACAGCAAGAGACTGCAAACCCGATTTTCTGCACATGAGCAGATGCAGGGGCGGATCCAGCCGATCGTTTAGGGTGGGGAGTTGGGGGTCATCACAGATTTTTGTTAAATAATAAATCGTTTATTATTTAACATAAATAATAAGTATATATTATTATAATATGTATATATTAATACAAATAATATATTGTATATTATTTATGTATATACGATACGATGCAATATTTTTAAATAATTAAATTATTCTAACATAAATAATGTTAAATCAATTTTTCAAATAAAGGAAGGTAAGCATGGCTCCTCCGCTGCGCAGATGCACAAGAGAGATGCGAAATTCAAATTGCTCATGCGCAGAAGATCGATAGTGCTGTCGATTGCTGTAACACTTCGCCGTGAAAAACTCCTTGATGAGAGAAGCTATCACATAATAATCGCATCGATTAATGATTCGTAGCTGCCTGTCTTTCTTATATTGTGGTTTGATTATATACGAGTAGAACATTACGCAAAGCGTCATATATCCTTCTAAAATAAAGTAATTATTACGTATTTCCATTTATTTCTTGTTTATTCACTTAACATTTAGAAACATTACTTCTACATATCCTCCCTTCCATTCATGTTTAGTGAGTGGCATGGCATACATGATTGTTAGACATTAAAACACTACCAGTTTCCTGAATATTTGTTTTGTTGTATTTTATATCGATATTAACCCGTAACTTAAGTATTCCTCAAGATATTGGAACATTTTACCGGGCAACTTTCCTCGCAACAATTTTAAAGCATATTCTAACGCGTTATTCTTAACCCTCTCATTATGAGTTAGTAATATTTAAATTTTGTACGATCCGTTGCAATTATGCCCATCTAAGTGGACTCCGTTAAGAGGTCATTTCTGACAATTCGGTGAGATACTGAACGAAGGGCGTCAAACATCACTTGACAACGATTTCTGTAGTACGTAAAAATCTTGCTTATAAATTATCAAATATCTAAGCTTCATTGTCTAAATATGAATATTTTTATTTTGTTTTTGAGTTTATTACAATCATTGCAATTTTCCTGAGGATTATTTTAACAATCTTTCGATCAATTGGATCGCATGGTATATGTAGACAGCGGCTTACATTTTCGTTTACGAATTTTCCTCTTGCCGACTCCCTCGCCATCAACGCCCCTAGAATTTGACCCAATGCACTCGCCCACACATTGTCCTTTTCGTCGAGGGACACTCATGGCCTTCGAGAGCAGCTGAACGGAGGCCAACGATGTTTGCCGGACGGGAGCAGTCCGTGACGTTCCCACGCAAAACAGAGGCGACGTGCTTCTCGAGTGGACCTGCCAGACGCAGCAAGTGGGTGCCGGGTCCGCTGCCCGGCGGCCCGCCGCCCCGTCCGTCGCAGAGGAAGCGGAAGCTGGCGCAGCTGGACCGAGATGCGTGGGAGAGGTCCCGGGGTCGCCGCGCCCTCCACCCACGTGAGAAAAGGGCGGCCCTCGGGCCCTTCCTCTCCCTCGGCGAGGGCGGGGCGACGGTGGCTCCCCTTCCGGACCGCGGAGAGATTGAAAACAAAAAAGCCTAATGGGAAACTAATACGCTGATATCGGCGCCCCGATCGCCTTTGACTTCCGCTGCGCATCCCCAAAAATCTGAGGGCTCCCTTCGATGCAGCCGCAACATGTCGGATTTATGTGGGAAACCCAATCTTCACTTCCTCCAACTAATGCTCTTTGCCAGGAAATTAGTTGCCTTTCTCATAACCTCACTGACCTCAAAGCACCCCTCCCTATTCTTCGTTTGACCATCTCGCCTGCTTGCAGAACAGTTCGGCCCCAACTGATGCCCGGAAGTCCGTTCCGGAACTGGTGAAAAGTTTTAAACTGTATCCCTTTTATTGCAACGGAAGGACGTATGCCAAGGAGGAGTACACTAGTTATCATGAATATACATCGACTCAGTTCAGGAAAAGTCAGAAGTAAATTGTCCTGAAATAAGGAAGGAAGAAAGGAAGGAAGGAAGGAAAAGAGGTTCGTTCTGTGCCAGACCTCTTTCCGAGCAACAAACGACTCAACGATTGGTGCCAAGTTAGATACCGCAACAATCAAATTTCGAAAAACTTGCAAATCTGCAAAATTTCCAAAAAAAAAAAAAAAAAAAAAAAAAAGCAATTTTTCAACTCTTCATTGACGCCCAGAAGGAACGTTTGAAAATTTTCTGTACTGTTTATCAATTAATGCCCAACATTATCTATCACAAAATAAAGTATTTTGCATATTTTAACAAGGTCAAATGTTTATCCAGTATAACATATTACATACAAGTGTCTGAAGAAAATTGTGTTCGTTGGCGACAGAATTGGGATAGGAAAAAGAGTTCCCAAATGAAGAGGGGAGTATGACACTGGAACCGAAACAGATCAGGCTGTTTAGGTTACAGCCTATTGTGAGTCGAGATGAAAATCCATGTACCATCGTAAATACTCTCTGAACTTACACATTCAACTTCCAAATAACGAATACGATAGCCACACCATACAAAATCTGTCCCCTTTAGCCACTAGTCTATTTCCATGTAATCCTCTGCATAGTGCTATTACTCTGCCACCGAATTTTACTGCCTCATGACGTCACGCTCGGAAACACCGAGTGTTGGGCGACTACTACTGCGATATGGCATCCATTCGCGAAGGCAATGCTTCATTCCTGCGGCTTGAATGACGTAGCAATCTAGATAAGCACTCTTCATGTCGAACCTATTGCACACTTCGCACAAGCTCTCTGTATGTGAATCGCGCTACAGAATTCTCTGATGAAGGAAATAAATAGAGCTCAATAAACCATTTATGTGTTTGGTTTTGTAGAGAAGAATGTATGTTTGATACTGAAATATATATGGGACACTGAACATCTGTTTTTTAAATGAAATGTCCATGTACTCGTAGAATGAAGATTATTTTCAGTATATCACGAGAGAAAAGAAGAAATGATTTGAAGTCAGAAGTATTCAATGAAGTCCGTCGTTATGCGATTGACCTAAACAGTACACATATTTTTTTTCATTTATTTTAAGTACGTCGTATTTGTAATCTATGTTAATAACCGTGCTTTCATCAATGTATTTTATGAAGATAAAGTGTGCACATAACTCAATGTTTTTCGCTTGGTTTCCCAGAATCAAATAATCAAGTGCTTTGCATCTCGGGGTTCAAAGATTTTCTCGCGACAAATCAAAGTGACTTTTGAACTTTTGGCATTATAAAAAATTGAAAATGAATCTCTTTAAATATAAAAGCGAACAATTAACGAAAATAGGGATGGAATGAAACTTATGGATACTAAGCAAGTGCTACGAAATCCTGATAGCATTTCAAAAAATATTTTGAATTAGGTACACTTAATTATGTTAAATCTTTTAAGATTAAATTTCCAAATTCCAAATGTTTCTTTACATTTTTTCACATTACCAATATTTAATTTTTAAATAGCATCAGTGGACCTCAAAATGGTCATGTTGAGGCACTCTAAGTTAATAATCCCGTTCCGGAAAATGAACAAGTTTGAATGTCGTTGTTCTACTTCATTTTATAGAGAAGTTCCTCTAGGAAGTGACCAGTTTCACAGGAGGCGAAACAAAAGAACATGTTGGACGATAGCATTCTAAGGGGGTAGTGTCGAAGCCATTTGCAGCTGAGCTAACTGCAAACGAACACACTGAAGCTTTGGACATAACCTGGAGTTTTGTTGCCAACAGTAACCACGTAGTAGCTGTCAAAGCGATCCATTCTTACAGTAATCTCTCTATACTTATAAACTCTTAATTTAAATATTAATATAAACTCTTATACCTAAATATAAACTCTTAATTTAAGTCTCTTATACTGAATAATTTCCTTGGAATGCATCACTGCATTTGCGAGTGTATTGGTTATTGCAGTAGCTCTATCTGAGCGGAACGAGAAAGTGCTGTGCGGAGCGACCCGTGGCGTGCGCGAAGGGCGAATAGCGTCGTCGACGCGGGCGACAGTCGATACGGAAGCGACAGCCCTCGCTATCAAGCGAGATGCAATCGACACGCTCGTTAGGCTCTAATCGCAGGCGTGAGGGCTGCGTTTATCGAGTGCCATGTGCCGCCAGGGGAAGGGGAGGTAAACAGAAAGAAAAAAAGAGCTACTGCGAAACGCAAGCACAGAGTGGATGTTTGATAAATACTCGCTCTTCGTCAGTTGCGGGACAGGTTTTTTTGTCCGAAGCATTAGAAGTGGCTTCAATAACAGTTGATTTTGTTTTAAATGTGGTCAGAATGTATCTAAATAGCAAAACAACACTAAAATGTATCAACATTATAATACTTATTTTAAAAGCGATGAATCTTGCAAATCTGTTTACAAAAATGTTCACATCTCGTACTTCAATCTCGAAGAATGGAAATTACCTCGAGTACTCATGTAGAACGTTAAAAAAAACAGGAAAGAACTATGAATCAGTTACGCTGAAAGGAGATAATCATACTTGTTTAAAAGTGATACAAGAAGAATTCATAAACAGCAACAGTATGGTGGAAAATAAACGCGATAAATAAAGAAGCACAACATTACGTATGACTACGTCTCGTATATCGAGACCCAGAACGCGGAGTAAAATATGAAAAAAAGACCGCAAAAAATGAGAACATGACTTCAAAAGAAATGGTAAGATTTGAATGCATGAATATCAGTATAATTAATGAAGAGTTTTTTAAAAAATGGTTGTGATAAGTTATACTAATATTGGTGAATTTCAAGAGAAATGTTTTTAAATGTCAGGATAGGTTCAGGTCGTAGAAAAAAATGCTACCTAAAACTGAATATATATATATATATATATATATATATATATATATATATATATATATATATGAAAGTTGGCACTTCTACGTGTTGTTTCACCCAGAAGGTTTATGTGTTGTTAATTCTGTTGTAACTCCGCATGGTGCTGAAAAACAAAATTAAATACATCAAATGCAACCTGCAACACACTCGGCAGCATTTTGAATACATATATCGTTAAATAACTCCTAAACGAGGCGTTCTAGTGCTTTAAAAACTAAACTCTTGAGGCCAAAGACCTCAAAGAAACGTATCTCACACCGTAATCTACAGAATGAACTCTTCCTGAACATTCTATTACATTTTTGCTGGTCCGGCGCTTCCCGATATTATATCACCTGCCCAGAGACGTGCAGAATCTGCAAATAAATGAGAATGAAAGCGGCAGAGACAGAGCCACAAAGAGACAGAGAGGGACAGGGTGAGGGCGGGAGAGACAGTGAAATGGGAGGGGAAAGAGGGAGATGAAGGGCAGAACAACGTCTGCGGGATTTTCCTAGTCCAATATAAAAAAGGTCAGGAGGGGAAAGTCATCGACTGAGTGATCGAAAGCGCCCAACGCGTCAATGATTAACGCGCGGTGCCAACCGAGTATGGCGATCGTTCCGCTTCCAATTATCGCGACAAAGCGCCTCGCGTGAGGCTCTTCGGAGCACCCGCCCACGCCGTCCCCGCATCCACCAACGACGGCGTTAATTGCAGGCCCACCGCAGCCGCCCTCCTCTACCACGAATCGTCCGGAAGCTTCTTTCGGAATCGGATAACAAAAATGAACACGGGAAGTCCTCGGCCGGCGGCACGTCATGCCTGTCCCCGGGTCGAAACTGGGTCAGTCGGGTGACACGCTAGCCTTTTGGCACACACAGAGGGTCGACAGAGGAAGTGGTCTGGATGATTAATCTATTTGGCCTTTTTAATCCGGGAGAACAATTGCTGCCGCTGAGGAAGTTCGCTTCGGACTTCTGTCGCTGCGGCGCTGGTGGTGGTGGCGGCGATGGCGGAGGCGCTGTGAGGGTGACCGTGACTTTGGGAGTGGTTCTGGAGTAGGAGGAAGAGGTGAAGGTGGAGGAGATGGTGGAGGAGGAGCTAAGGGATTAGGAGGGTGAAGTAGGGGGAGGTGGAAGAGCTGGAGGAGTAGGAGGAAGGGGTGAAGATGGAGGAGATGGTGTACAAGGAGGAGCTAAAGGATTAGGTGGTTAAGTAGGGGAAGGTGTACGAGGAGGTGGAAGAGTAGGAGGAAAAGTTGAAGGTGGAGAAGGTGGTGTAGGAGGAGAAGGTCAAGGATTAGGTGGTGAAGTGGGGGGAGGTGGAAGAGCTGGAGGAGGTGTACGAGGAGATGGAGGAGGAGGAACAGGAAGAGGTGGAGGTGGAGGAGAAGGAGAAAGAGGTGAAGGTGGAGGAGGAGCTAAAGGCTTAGTTGGTGAAGTATGGGAGGTGGAAGAGCTGGAGGAGTAGGAGAAAGAGATGGAGAGGGAAGAGGTGGAGCATGAGGGTGAGGGGAGGAGGTGGAGGAGATGGTAGAGTAGGAGATAGAGGCAGATGTAGAGGAAGAAGAGGTAGAGGAAGAGAAGGTAGAGGAAAAGGAGGAGAAGGGAGGAGGAGGAGGAGGAGGAGGCGGCGGAGGTAAAGGTGAAGGTGGAAGCATATATGTTGGCGGCGTTGGCAGCGGTTGCGATGGCGGCGACGGTGACGGCGACGGTGACGGCGGCGGCGATGGTAGTGGTGGTGTTAAGAGGGTGGAGGCGGTGGCGGCTGCTGCTGTGGGCAAGCTGTCGCGCGTCCCCTCTAATGGGAGATGTCAGCGGCTGGCCGTGAGGTGGCGCAGAGGCGCACGCACATGGCGTCGTCGGAAGAGGAGGCTCCCCTTGTAATTTCTCGCCGCTCTGATTGCGAAGAGAAGGACTTCCCGAGTCTGGGGACTGAAGGTCGCAGGGGGTGGGGCAATTTGGAGGTGGCCGGAGGAGGTAGTTGAGGAATGATGGTAGTGTCGGAGAAGAGACTGAGGAAGTATCTCTAGGAAAAGATATAGTAAAGAGTGAACATTGCTATAAGCAATATGTGGAAAGAGGTTGCCTAAAACGTCAATTGTAGGTTAACTTGGTGCTGTATTTTATTTTTCAATTCAAGTAATATTTTCATCAATATTTGTTAGTCATAGAATATGATATCTAGTATGCAACGGAAATGGCAATATCGGGTCGCATAACAATAATACTGCAACCCAATTCAGAGTAAGGTTTGTTTGTGGCACAGAAAAGGTTGAAGATTAACAAAAACAACAATGTGGATATTTACTATATTTTCACAATGACGCAAAAACCAAACTATGGACTTGGTCTTTTAATTTTCATGTGACGATTCTACATAACATGATAATTTGAGAAGAGAAGAAACACAGTGAATTAAGGAAGAAAGAATGGCACGAAAGGTTTTAATGTTTTGATTAATTATTAGAAGTACTAACGGTCAACAGTACATCTCAATGGGCATGGACTGAAAAGCTACATGGAAACAAGTATAGGAAAGGAGAGGATATGCAATACTACGTGGTATCGCGTGGCACTGTACAACGGGGTTTCTGAGGACAGAGGGTAAGGCAAGAAAGAACGACGAAGCAAATCAAAGAGGCGGCGTAATGAAGAAGGTGAAATCAAAAGCGAATGACTTGCACGCAAAGCACCTCGGCAGACGGAAGGAGGCTCCAGTGAAACGGATAGCGCGCGGGGGCGGCGGGGCCGCTTTGTGTCGTGGTGGCGGCGAGGGGAGAGGGGAGGGGGAAGAAGGGCGGCAGGTCGAGGGGCGGGCGCACGGAGACGGAGGGCGCTTGGCAGCTGCTTCGCGGGCCCTACAGCACATGGCCCTTCTTCGCCCCGCTGCTGTTGCTTCTTCCTCCGCAGGGCCCCTGAGATTCGCCAGCCGGCGCGGCCGGCCTCTGCCGCCTCCACCGCCGCCGCCGCCACCATCACTGCCGCCACCACTGCCGCCGCCATCGCCATCGCCATCGCCACCGCCACCGCCATTGCCTTCGCCACCGCCACCGCCGCCGCCGCCGCCGCCGCCCCCACCGCCATCGCCTCCACCGCCTCCACCCCCGGCCCCGCCGCCGCCTGCGCTTCCGCGTGCGATTAGCGCTGCACCGTCGCTGCCGCCGCCGGCCCGCGCGCAGCCGCTGCAGGGCTCTAGGCCGGCCTTCTCGCTCGTTAGCGGATTTGCCGCTCAAGAAGCCCTCGTCAAGAGCTTAAGGGCGCAACAGGGCGCTAGTTGGAAACGCAGCTGAAGCGTTACGTTTCGAAACACTGCTAAGTATTCATCTGGATAGAGGTGTTTTGTTGCAGTCACGTACTAAATCGTTTACCGGCTGAGAACGCACAAATGTTGCTCTTAGCAGTGTTACTGACCGGAAGTCGTACGGTTCGAGTTCTGACGGTAGTCCGTTTCCGGCAGTAGCTAGATAGGCGGAATTTAGTCGCTGTCTGGAAGAGAATTCTAGCGATCAGCTATTCTGATCGATAGTTTTCTGTGTTTATCTGAACAATTTCAAACGAATGCCGAAAGCAGTTCTTAACAAACGTGGCACGGACTGCGCGCGATCTTTCTTTCCTTGTCCTTGTCCCTTCCTCTCCCTTTATACACACACACACACACACACACACATTTGACTTACATGCCTACACTACACTACCTCACTTGACCGGAAACCAGTCGGGAGCTTAGAATTTGTCCTATCCTGAGCAGTCTCGCGCCCCAGAGGAATTTTGAAGCCAACAATTCATCCAAATAATAGAAATTTGAGCCATAATATTTTTACTGTTTTAGAGATATCTTTTAGAAGGTAACACCAACTAAATATAAATATTCCATGGAAACTCGAATGCCTTAAATTGAAATATTTCTTGAAAAAAATGGTAATTTTTTCCTTCTAGGTTTGAATAAAAATTAATCAGTGCGATGACTTTTATGTATGTGTATTTCTATTTAATAAACAAATGCTTTTCATTGCATTTCAACCATTGCCTATTAATACTACCATTCAGACGAAGCCGGATATCTGAGGTTACTGACCTACGAATATCAATCGCTCTTAAGTCTGCTCTTTACCTGACCACGCGAGCCTCGGGAAGCAAGCACTACCGCGCACAGCAAAGCGATTGTCGCACCCATTCAGTTCTTTTCTTTGAACTATTTCTCGAGACGTCGACACGTCAAAGGCGACACGAACGTTTGCGAGCGTGCTTCTCGTGTATAGACAAAAGCCGGCGGACACAAGAGAGCGCGACAGACGCCGAACAAGGAGCCGCGGAGGAGGCTGGGCTCCGCCGCCCACGACCCAGGCAGCGGGCGGGCACGAGGCGCGCACTGGGCCCAATCAGCCCAAACGGAACTTATTTATCGTCTCCTGTACTGTTTCAGTAGTAGACCTTCCTTTTGCGGCTCTCAAACGCAACCAATATTTATAAACGAGGTCTCTAAAGAAAGAGAATTTCACGGAGACCTGACGAATTTCACTTTGGCTTAAAAAATACGAAATGAATTAAATGAATGAAATATGAAAACGAATTAAAAAACGCATCTAAATATTCATGTAAAATGCAACCCGCAATGCATGTCAGGATTTTTTGAGTCTATATGGTTAAATAACTCCTAAACGGAGCGTTCTAACTAAACCAAAATTTTGAGTCCTAAGGCCTCAAAGACACGTTCATTATACCGTATTCTACAGGATGATTCTTGACCATTCTATTACATTTTTGCTGGTTTGACGCTTCTCGACTGTACCTTGCCTCTTCAGAGCCTGTAGAATCCGCAACTGTATGTGAAATTACTATTTTCTTGATATTCTATGCGATTGAATTACGGGTACTTTGCTTGATAATAAAGTTAAATAAGAATAGTTTGTATTGAAAAGGGTGTATTATATTGTTATAAATTACACGGTGACATTGAGAACAAGTGAAAGATGATAAGAGGGTCTTGAAGAAAAATATATATTACAGTCTTAATGTAGAAATGGAAAAATAAGGAAGAGGGTAGGATATAACATGCGAGAGTTCTCACACGTGTTTGCTCGTTTATACAGATTCTGATTACACAAAATAAATGAGAGGGCTTAGGACATCGTGGAGACATATTACTCTTCCCAAGTTATTTTCGCAAATGCATAGCCTGTGTATAATCCTGTACAAAATACTGCACCATAGAAAGCTGAAAATTTCAATTAAACATACTTTCAACTAAATAATGCACGAGACACCCCCCCTCGAAACGGCAAAGGGGATTAGATCGCGTGCTCGTATCTCATTCGAAAATAGACTATGCATAAAGGAAGAAAATACAATCGTTGGTACTGTATCTACAATAGCGTAGTTGCAGGTAGAAGCTTTATTAATAAACTATCTTCGTGTGCCTACAATATTTTGATTTATTGATTAGCGATTTCTGGCACGTCAACTGCCGAGGTCACTAGTCCGTAAAGGTAGTGAATGCTTTTTATCACGGGAGATGGGGGTGATCTTCCCCCGATGGATGGCGAGATCCAGCGCCGACCTACATCGGCTTACAGGATTTTCCCCAAGCAGGCATATTCCCACCACCGGGGCATCGCCCCAGCCAGGACAAGCTCTAAGCTCTTGATTGGTCTCTTGACTAGTTGTAAGTGTACGTGTGTTTAAGAAAGGGGTGAGAATAGGACAGGGAAGAAGGAGAGATAGCGCGCGGTCCGTGGCCCGTTTGTTAGGGTACTGCTCAGGCATGTGCCTGGTGTTGATCGGAGAAACCACGGAAAACTATCGATCAGAGCAGCCAGCCGCTAGAATTCTCCTCCATATAGCGGCTGAATTCGAACTAGCTAAGCAGCTGGTATCGAAAACCCTGCCACCGTCGGGACTCCAACGCTAGGACCTCCAGGTCGGAGGCACGTGACCTAAGTCACCTAGACCGGTGAATATGCTTATGAAAAAGACAATCGGAGGTAGCGAATCTAGTTGAGAGAGAGAGAGAGAGATGCTTGACTAATTAATTGCTTCTTCCTAAACCTGCAGTTCTTAGGTTCGATTCCCAACAGTGATCAAGAGTGAACACAACCTGAATAGTAGCGTGCAGGCTGGTCACTATCTGATTGATGATTGTAGTGGCATGCTCTGAAATGTACTATGATTTTCTGCATTCAGTGTACAGGCAAATGCGAGTATGGAATTTGAACGTCGGGACACAGACCGGTGCGCGATTCTTTCAGAGTCCTCATCCCTCCAGTCTGCCCCCACTTCAATTCTTTGGATCTGGCGATGGCTTACATTTTTCCCAAATGGCTGCCTTCGTAACCTAGGAGAGATCGAATTACCGCAATTACACTAACTTTCAGGGAAAAAACATTAAGAGTTAGAGTTCCAGAGAAAGAAATAGAAAATTCGGAAAAGCTAATAAATGGCAGTCATATTTGCTAAAGAAAAATTATTACTATTCTTCTTTATATAAGCACGAAAAATGTAATGTACTTGTTTATGTAAAAATTAAGTTATTTACATGAAAATATTTTGAAATTCCATGAACATTTTTAGTGAAAAAGTATACATTAATTAACGGAACATGCTGATTTTTGATCGTCACATATTTAGAACATGAAGATTGGGTTTCTCCTCGAAAGGAAATAAAAATTAACTGAACGGACAGTACATGGAGAATGGACGTATGAGTTCCTAAGTTGAAATCAATAATAAGTAGAGTTCTTAAACATAACAACAGAGCAAAAATATATTTTTGATACGAATTACTAAGACGAGTGTAGCACAAAATGACTCGATTCTAAATGAAGATTATTGAACAATCAAAACTTGTAAAGGGACCATCTCTTTTTAAATTATATATTTATTTTGCTCGAAACTGTTGCCTTTCAAGGTTTGGAATAATCATAAAAGCTAGATTTGGAAAAATCATATAAAGCTAGAACACTTGACGTGAACAATTAATAACACACGACATAAATGAATCGGCAATACTGTGCTAGTAAGTGGGTAGAAAGCTCTTAGGACGAATTTAAATATTCAGTGAATCTGTTTAAGATTTAATAAATTTAGCTAACGAATTATTGAACTACCTTATTTTTTAAAATTTATTTCCTCTCGTTCGACAAACTCTGTCCTTCTAGGCAGTTAATAACAGAATATAGTTTGTAGCTTTCCGGGAATAGCCATCCACAAGCAGTGACCTTTGTTACTCAGATGAAGGAAATAGAAATTCCGCTATATTTAAATAACGCTAGGTTGACGATCGTGACAATTTTAATTCAATTGCCAGTTCTTAGGAATTATTAATAGTAGTTAATGCAATAAATCAACATTATAAACGAGTTGCATACGTTATTTTTGTATGACAGCATTATAAATTTATAATAGAATCAAACTTAACTTTGCTAAACTTCTTTCCTGAGATGTCTCAGGTACTTGACATCCGTGCGAGAAAACAGTGCTCGACCGTTCCGTTTACCTCTACCTTCCCCCGATTCTCTCGCTACGATTGGTTGAATGTGCGATGACGCAATCATTCGTTCCGTAAAATCTAATACGTCATCATCTGTGCCGTAAAACGCCCGATTATGAACGACTTTCTTGCAACAGCAAAGGTCGATTATAATGCTGGAATACGAAAACCTATTTTAGAAGATGGTTGCGTCGCGCGGTGCGGGCCCACTGCGCGGGCTGTGTTGACAAAAGCGGCGCGGCGCGGTGCGGCACAACAGGAAGCGCCCGCCCATTGTCTGGGCTGCCGCTCGCCTGGACACTCGCGGCCGCGGCGCCCCCGCGCGGATGTTTGCGGTGCGCGATCCCGCGAAGCGCCCGCCCGCCCGCCCGCCCCACCTGAGGCGCCCGCAGGGATGCCAATCGCCACGCACGCCGGGCGGGGAACGCTGTCGCCCGGCGGGAAGTTTCATTCAGACGGGGGTGAAACGTTTATTGATTGATTCGTGCCGAGACGAGAAGAGATCCGGCGGAGCGGAGAATGAGCGGGGTGAGAAGCAGGGCGAGATGGAAAGATTGATTGATTGATTGATTGATGTTTCCGGGCGCGTCAACTACTTAGGTCATTAGTCCCGTGAGTGTAATGCGTGTTTTTTCTCGGGCGGTAGCGATGATCTTTTCCCCGCTGGATGGCGAGATCTGGCGTCGACCTACCGTCGACTAGCGGGGTTTCCCCTCAACCAGGTATCTCCCACCAGCGGGGCACCGCCCCAGCCGGGACAAGCTGTAAGCTCCCGACCGGTCTCTCGACATGTGTGGTAGTGTAGTGAATGTTAGTGTAAGTGTGTGTGTGTGTAAGAGGAGAGGATAGGACAAGGAAGAGAAAGGAAAGATTGTGCACGGTCCGTGACCCGTTTGTTAGGGTACTGCTCCGGCATTCGCCTGGTGTTGATTGGAGAAACAACGGAAAACTACCGATCAGAGCAGCCGGCCGCTAGGATTCTCCTCCAGACAGCGACTGAATTCGACCTAGCTGACAAGCTAGTGTCGAAAATCCTGCCACTGTCGGGACTCGAACCTAGGACCACCCGGTCAAGAGACTGTAGTGGCATCAGGATGATGCACTGAGCCATCTCTCCTGGTGGGGGTGAAGAGTGTTGGAACCATCTGACCGTGGTCTCCGGGAATTATCTGATGCCTCTGCAGAACTTCTGTACGAAAGGCCCTAAAGCAGTGGTGTCAAGGTCTGCTACTGGTGGCAGTGGCACGCCTTGCGGCACCGTGCCATGTCACGAGCTTCTCTGCGCCACTAGCGTCGGGAGAGGAAACTAATAGCAACCACGCCGTTTTACAAAAGTGATGGCGTTGTCTCTTGTGATGGGGTTATGAACTGCATGGAGGGGCGATTTCGACGTGGCACTCGTGCCACGGACTCCCACTTGTGGCATCGACCTTGACAACCTGCTCTTAAGTTTCGAGACCCCATAATGGAAGGATTTTCGATGCTAGCAACATTGCTAGGTCGAATTCAGTCGCTGTCTGGAGGAGAATTATGGCGGCCGGCTGCTCTGATCGGTAGTTTTCCGTGGTTTCTCCGAACAACACCAGACGAATGTCGGAGTAGTACCCTAACAAACAGGCCACGGACCGCGTACGACCTTTCCTACTTCTTTCTTGTCCTATCCTCCTTCCTTCCTTACGTACACTTTCACTAACATGCACTGCACTACCACACATGCCGGAGACCAGTCGGGAGCTTGGAGCTTCCCCCGGCTGGGGTGCTGCTCCGCTGGTGGGAGATATCTGGGTGAGAAAATCTCGGAAGCCGACGTGTATGCCGGCGCCGAATTTCGCCATCGAGCGGCCGAAGACCACCGCCAACTTCAGGGAGAAATGTACTACACTTATGGGACTATTGAAATTACCCGTTGTCTCGCCTTGAAACACTCATCAATCAATAGCAACGTGTCGTAGTGTGAGGCGGAATGGAAGATTTGAAGAGCGAGACACATCTGCAAAAAGAGAGAGAAGAGTCTACCCGTCCGTAGGTAATATTGCGACGTCTCTTGGTGTCGATATAAAAAAAGACTGATGGATTTGATTAAATACATTTTAATATCATGAAATTACATATTTTCATTAATGTAAATTCCATCATGCATCAGCATAGGCCAATGAATTTATTTCTTTTGCAAGGTATTGAAGCTTTTTTATGAAAAGGTGACCAAATCCGCCAGTAAATATCCATATTAAATATTGCGAGCTCCGGATATTAAATCTATATGCTAAAGTTATCTTAACTGCACAAAATAAGTCGAAATCAGAGTTTGGCCCGCGCTGTTGACATCAAAACGATATTGAAGCAGAAAAACTAAGTACACATATTCCTGTACTTACTTTTCGTACTTTTCTTTCTAACCAGAAATTGCCAGGTATCAGAGTATGTGGCTCACTATTTGAACATAAAAGATTGAAATGTCCTAGATTGAATTTCCGGTGGGCGATTTTGCAGCTAAAGTGTTTATTTTCATTTTGCAAACAAGTAAAAACATAAAATTTTATATTTTTTTCTTATAGAAGGTTAAAAGGTAAGGGTGACATTACTCATACCAAAAATGTAAATGGAGTGAAACAGCTTCTGAAAGTTCAAGGTGTAAAAGGTTGATTTTATTCCTTCGCGCAGAAAATGATTTTAATCAAATAGTAATGCATAGGGACATTTTCAAGATGAACAATGTCTCATAGCCTGTCAAGATCAATTAATTGAATTATGTGAACCACTAAACGAATTTCTGGCGAAGAAAATAAATTAGATGTAAAAACCACTATAAAAATTTAGATCTATTGATAAAGTACTTGAGCTTTCACACTCCACTGAAAATTTATTGAGTACTAACAATAAAATATGTTTTATAGAAACCTCCACTTCAGGATCAGAATATGTAACTTCCCTCGGGGATCGAATCTTTTAACTCTAGGCTGGTTGGTCAGCTTCAGTTTGCACTAAAGTTCAAGAAAAAAAATATTTACTGTGAACATTCTTTAAAGATCATATGGAATCCTAAATCGAACTGAATTCCACTTGAATAATATAATATAACAAAGTCACACAGTTTATCTGAAAGGAGGCCTAAATAGAATAATAAAAGGAACTTCCATCATGCCTGAGACTTCTAGATCTAGGTATTCGTAGTTATTGCTCTTTTTCACATTTCGAGTACTGTAGCACAATATATGTGCTGCAGTGATAAAACAGTTTCATGTTGTCGCTCAGATCATTCCAAGCTGAGGTTTGAGAGATATTTCGTAATGTAACTAACGTTTCGTAACGTAACGTGATATTCACTTCGAAAGATCCAACCTCAACGGTGTATAAGTATTCTGTTAGAGTGACAAGGAGGAACAACATTGGTTTCTGTAGTTGTGGTACTAACTATTGCCGAAATTATATCACAAGACACTATACTGCGATTTTTCTAACTTTGCCCCTGAAGGCCCGTCTTCAGAGATGCAAGTATGTCACGGGTATTTCGCAACGTTCTCAGTTTTACCGCCAGGTAACGCACGATCGCGACCGTATCAAGTAGTGCTTACTATCATGCGACTTCTAACGGCACAACGGAGAAAGAAGCGAAATGCCTTGTGATATTCCATCGTGGCCATACGGACTAGAGGGGACAGACTTAGAAAAATCGCACTATAGACTGCTGCCAAGACTTAAAAAAAAACCCTTCGAGAGTAGAATGTACTGTTCATAAATTGAATGTATTAATATATTGTAAAGAAATATTTTACGGAAATTCCAATGATGATACGGACTGTAGAATGGGTATAATTGTCTTCGTAATGTTTCAAAGTTTCCATCTTTATTTATTTTCTCCATTCATCTTACATTACAAGTTAAAATTTCATTTAAAGTATGCTCTGATCAATGTCCAAGTATTTAATACTCTGCAGTACAAACTCAAAGGGAGTAGTAATATAACAACCGTTCGTTGCGACATTCTATCAGGTTAGTTTCTGCCACCAACTGTCGCGAATTGTACAGTCTCCCAGTCAGCACGACTTCAAATTGGCCGTTGGCAGCCCTGGGCGGACACGGCATCGGCGTCTGCAATGGCGGTGCGACGTTCCCGCGCTCCCCCGCTGTTTGCGAGCAAACAAGTGACAATCGACACCGTTGTGTTCGCGACGACGAGGACCCTCGCTGCGCCGACTCGCTCTCGAGCCCCACGCCCGGGGTTCGACGCCCGTGCGAGGTCCGGCGCACCACGCGCGCTCTCCGACTGTGCACCTGCGAGGTCCCCGTCGCCCGGCCGGATTGGTGTTTGGACGCCCGCGTACTTTAACCCTTTCACTACCAATTTTAATTTCTATTGGAATTTTTATTTTCTTGTAGATAAAACTAGGAAAACCCGGCAGACGATTCTGGCTTCATCTCCCTCTTTCCCCATCTTCCTTTCTCACTGTCTCTGTCTCTGCCGCTCTCTGTCCCTCTCATCCACATTTACTTGCGGATTCTGAGCAGGTGAGGTAATATCGGGAAGCGCCGGACCAGCAAAAATGTAATACAACGTTCAGGATAAGTTCTGAACGGTGTGAGAAACATTTAGTTTTTAAGGCCATAGAACGCCGCGCTTAGGAGTTATTTAATGATATAGATTCCAAATGCTACCGAGTGTTTTGCAGGTTGCATTTGATGTGAATATTTCGTTTTGTTCTACAGCGCCATGTAGTGGAGTTACAACAGAATTAACAATACATAAACCTTCTAGGTGAAAAAAACACGTAGATGTGCCAACTTTCATGGAGATAGTTACAACAGTATTGGAGTTTTGCTCTTATATATATATATATATATATATATATATATATATATATATATAGAGAGAGAGAGAGAGAGAGAGAGAGAGAGAGACCAACATTCAGTTTTGAATATATAGAAGATAAGCCACACATTCAAAGTAGAAAATTAGTAAATTGTTTCAATTTCCTACGAGAAAACGAACGTAATATACAGCAAAATGTTGTTCGCTTTGATCAGTAGCAACAATGGGACATCGACACAGCATTTTTAAACACTTGTTTGTCCCATCAGTAGCTACATAACCCAGCGGGACATGTATGTCCCATTGGTAGTGAAAGGGTTAAGCGGAGAGTCCACACTTTACTTTTAGTTACCCGGCTGAAATTGATTGATTGGTTATTTTTAGGGGGCGGATTTGAATGAAATGTATTTTTTTTTATTTCAGAACAATGTGTTTTAGTATACAAATGAATTTCATGTCATGACAAAACGAAATGGCCAATTTTTATACCTCACTTTTCTGCATTTTTCACCGCTTTCGACTGTTAATTTTTTTTACCTTTTTACAGCATTTTAATGCATCTTCGTTGATTTAATCGATTTTCATAACATTTTAATGCTACTTGCTTCAAACAATAATTACGAGATGTAACAAATGTTCCCCACAGAATACCTGAGTGGACTGTTCGATTTCTTTGCTCATACATTGTAATGTCAGCCGTTGTGAGTACTATGTAATCTAAGGTTCATGTGACACCTATCCGTGCCATTGTCAGTTCGGCCGATTTGGCGATAAATAGTGGCAGAACTTTTCTTTTAAAGAACACTCCAAACCAAACTTTTGCAAGCTGAGCTCACTTGAACAAAAGAAAGAAGCCTCGATTACATCAGTAACATATCCAACAAATAGAGTTTTTCATCTGAACTGGTTTTGATCAAATTTTTTTAATATCATTTTACTTTGTTTTTAGGACATTTTAAGTGCATTTAATGATATTTTTCGCAATGTTTTAGGTCATCAAAATCCGCCCCTACTAGCCTTTTGTTTGTGGGGGCATTATTACCTATTGTCGTCAGTCCTGTTTGTGCGGTCATCAGTTCACTTCATGTTATATCAGGGAGGTGGCGGTGTTCCACATCTGCTGGGACATAATATCCAGTGCCATCCTGCTTGTCGGTCCCTTCGACTCAATTAACACACGTCTTTTTAACGAACCATTTCGGGTGTTTCAAAAACAAATTTGAAAACTCGCTCCTAACGTCGCTCGTTTTCAAAACATGTACTCATGCAATAAAGCTTAACATTATGAACTAATTGCATAAACTACTATTGTTGCATTGTGAATGCTACTTGTGCATGTGATGTAAACTGGGTATTGACTGGGAGCTTGGTGCAACCCGCAATTAGGAATCGAACACGTCGGATTCGAATCCTGTGTAAAGTAGGGGCGTTTTTCACGATGTGGTTGTGGCGTGCTTGGTATCTCATAAAACGACTATTCTATCTTAATAAATCCCATCCAAATTTATTCATTTTTCATCCCTCATAATCACACAACATACCTTCATCATGTATAAAGCAGGAAGACACGTGAAATCCCGTGACATATTCTATCGTAAAGACGGGCCAAAGGATCTTTTTAAAACTTTTTTAAACTTGAGGGTCAAAGTTATAAAAATCAGAGTATAGCTAGAGTCAAAAAATCCTGCCACCGTCGGTACTCCAACGTTAGTAGGACGTGCCGGCCAGATGCACTGCAGGTAGCCCGGAGAGCTGTGGGGCCCAGGTGCAGGGTTGGCCGGCGGGGGGGCTTATTGCATGACATATTCTGTCGTAAAGACGGGCCAAAGGATCTTTTTAAAACTTTTTAAACTTGAGGGTCAAAGTTATAAAAATCGGAGTATAGCTAGTGTCAAAAGTCCTGCCACCGTCGCTACTCCAGCGGTAGGACCTGCCGGCCAGAGCCACTGCAGGTAGCGCAGGGAGCTGCGGGGCCCAGGCGCAGGGTCGGCCGGCGCGGGGGCTTCCGGCTGGCCGGCGGGCGGGCTGGGCCGCGCGGGCTAACGGGCGCCGTGTCGTTCCCAGGCGGCGCCCTCAATGCATTCTTTGTGCGGATTTCCGGAGGAGCGACGCGACGCGCCGGATCGCCGATGACGCGCGGCGTTGTCCTCCGCGCGCGCGGGACGGGTCGGGGCTGCAGAGCATGGAACGGGACTGGCGGAACGGGACGGGACGGGACGGGACGGGGCGAGAGCAGACGGGCCGTCCCGGCGGAGCGCTGGGGCGCGACGCCGCGGCCGCAAATCACTCTCGGGGACAATGAAGCTCCGCTGCACTGGACGTTCCATTTCAAGAGGCTATTGGATGGCAGATATAAAAAAAATACCATTTCAGAGATGGTGGAGAGGAAATTGGGTTTTCATGAATTATAAGGATGATTTAATAGTCGTTTACGTAACTAGTGCAGAATGTGTCTTTGGCGTACGAGTGAAATGTTGATGAACGAGGCCCCGATGGGAGCGGAATCTGGCAATTTTAAAGGACTACCGGAACAACACTTCGGTGTGAGCTGCATACATTATTATTATTATTATTATTATTATTATTATTATTATTATTATTATTATTATTATATAGTTGAAGATGGAAGGTTGGGGCGAAGTTGACCATGCATAATCAGTATACAAACTTCAGGAATATTCCGATGTCATTTTATTGACTCGACGTTTCGTGCAAAATGCTTGCACCTTATCCAGAGCAACCAAAACTTTAAAAATAAGACATGAACAATGAGATATAATAATAATAATAATAATAATAATAATTATTATTATTATTATTATTATTATTTGCACGAATTCATGGAGACTTACAAGAATCTTGGGACTATTCTCAACAGGTGAGGCGACAGCCACATTTTTCATGTCGTCCCAGTGTTTTCTTTACTTTGTCGTACTAATTTTTGTATATTGCGAAAACTTTTTTTGGTACGAGAACAGCAAATTTTACTTTGCCTCACGCGACTCTCGATGTTTCTCATCAATAAACAGTGAAAGTAAGGATTAGTTTCCTCGTATGAAGGTCGAAATATATTTTGAATGATATGCTCGATTTTTTTTCAATTATAATTTCTTCCGAACGCTTCTTCCGTGCAGTGCCAGTGCAATTAGCTTCTCGGTACGTTAGCACTTTATCGCCCAGAGTCAACAATTTAACTACAAAAATCAGATAATTGCATTTTTCATTAGTATATTTTGCGTGTGGTTCAAAATGTAACAAATCTTTGACCTCTCCGGAAGCATGTTTCCAATAATAGTAAATGCTATTGCGTACGTAGAAATGAAAAAAATAAAATAAATGAAAACTTATTGTTTAGATTAATCAAATGTGTATCAAAGATTAGAGGAATAAAATATTTTACTTCACCTACATTGATGTATTTTATTATATCAGTAGATTTTGCATTTCGTAACTGATCTCTTTCGAACATAATTGAAAATGTTCCATTTTCCATCCACACGCTGTCGATTAATTTGCATAGACAATGAACACTTCGTGAAAACGCATAATTTCAAATTAATATTCCATATTCTATTAAAATCATTATTTTATTCGTTTCTGTATCTTCAGAAGTACGTGATGACTGCGACACTCATTATTAAGTGTAGATGATGGTTTGTTTTCTCTTTTCGTGGGTAGGTGATTACAGTAATTTACTTTTGCCTTTCACTATTTGAAGGATGTTCGTGTGATCACGAGGAATAATGATAGATAAATGATATGGATGACTAGTATTTAGATGAGATTCGTTGTAGAATAAGCCAGCCATGCCACAATCGTGCCTTTCAAAGGACTCCAACCCGCACCTATCCGCTCTACGTCTTGACGCTGCTAAAAGCCACAGCTTCCCTGAGACCAGCTCTGGGAAAGTATAATGCAATGCATTTAATTCATTTATTGAGAGCGTAACTATGCACATTCACATTCATTATCAGAGTTTTCTTTCACATTAAACGTTAATTAACGAAACGTTAAAGAATTGTTTAGAAAATGTATGCTAGCAGCAAAAATCGGAGATTCCCCAACCTTGTCACCATAAGTTTGCTTACTCGTTGTTTTTTTTGCACAATATATAAAAACACTTGTGTGAAGTGCCTCCATACGATGAAGTTCAAGAAGTCTTAATGTGCCAGATTTGCTAGGTGGACGTCTTTGCTCCTCAAGGGCTTCACTTGACTCCTCAGCCCCTGGGAGATACGTTATCTCCCCCAGGCGAGTGGCACCTCGAGGGGACGCGGATCGAAGAGCCGTTGATGTCATCCTGAAGGACTTTATCCTGAGTGGGGAACGATGAAAACATCCACTGCGCAAATTGTGAGAACAGGCGGTTGCGCAACCAGTCGGAAAAATAGCTCGCGCAACCCAGAGAGGTGCCGGCGACCACGTCAAAGGTTATCAAACATTAACATTCAGGTGAAAGGAGCGTAGCGAAATTTGCGTGGTCAGACGGAGGAGCGGGACCTGATGGCCCGAGTCTCGCCACGTAAAATAAGGCATTAACTAACTAACTAACATTTACATAATTCAAAATGATTGAAGAAACGGTGATGTGATGACTTGTAAAGTATATGTTGCTCCAGTTCAAATAATTCTCGTGGTTTTCAATGATTTTTTAATACACATAATGTCTTTTACAAGCGTACCAGTTACTTATAAACATTGTCATATGTCAAAGACTAGGCATCGTAAAGGGAAAACAAATGTTAGCTGTCAAGTATTCGCAGGGAATAGGTGGAAAAATAGGAAGAAATAATTTGAAGTAGGTTTATTTTTAGAACTGTTGGACAGGGTATTTTTAAAGAAATTTCCACTTATACTTGCATAGGGTGATCACGTCTGGGACATCCAAATCCTGTATCATCGTCACCTGGGTCATGGAACATTAAGGGGCTGTACATACCGCGGAGGGAGGGTTTCGTAGAGATAAATTATATGGGATGCGAGATTTCCTCGCGTTTTAATTTTTTATGAAAGCAGTTTTATCATTAATAATGAGAATTATTGTAAGATACAAAAACTTTATATGTTCTGTTTATGAATGTGAGGCACCGTTTTTGCATTAAATTTAAAGATATCTTTTAAAAATTTAAGATATATGGACCTCCTCTTAAACGACGCTAAAGGGGAAACATGTACTGTTATTGTGACGCGATCTTTTTGTTTTATTTATAGATCCAGATCAGTTAGATCGGTCACTTTACAGGTGAATATTAGTCGATTACTTGAGTAGTATCATTAAATGAGTATTAATTAGTCAAACACTTGACGTTGAGTTATGCGAAGTAGCAGGAATGCGGAATTGGTACCCACGACGTCGGGCAGGAAGTGCAACGTTCATTGTGTGGCCGGCCGATCAGGGGCGGTCCGTGGCGCGGCCCTGGGCGACGGGAGAGCCAACGACACGCGACTTCGCGCCTGGCAAAACGACCGGACATCTCACGAGGCGGAGCAGCAGACAGCCGTCAGCCGCAACAAAAAGGTGCTGTGAGCGGCAGCGCTCGCGGCGGGCATCGACGGCGGCCCCTTCGCGTCGTCCTCCCACTCTTACCTCGCTCCTCCCCCCCCCCGCCCCGACGAAACTCTTCCAACCTCATCCCACCCCTCCCTGCCGAAACTCTTCCTGTCTCGCCCTGCCTCATGCCTCCCCTCTTCTCCCCGCCTCCGTCGACGGATCTCTTCCCATCTCAGAGATGGCTCAGTGCATCAACCTGACGTCACTGCAGTCCCTCTGACCGGGAGGTCCTACGTTCCAGTCCCGACGGCGACAGGATTTTCGACACTAGCTTATCAGCTAGGTCGAATTCAGTCGCTGTCTGGAGGAGAATTCTAGCGGCCGGCTGCTCTGATCGGTAGTTTTACGTGGTTTCTCCAGTCAACATAAAGGCGAATGCCGGAGCAGGACCCTAACAAACGGGCCGCGGACCGCGCGCAATCTTTCCTTCCTCTTCCTTGTCCTATCCTCTCCTCTTAGACACACACACTTACACTAACATGCACTACACTACCACACATGCCGAGAGACCGGTCGGGAGCTTACAGCTTGTCCCGGCTGGGGCGGTGCCCCGTTGGTGGGAGATACCTGGTTAAGGGGAAAACCCCGCTAGTCGACGGACGGCGCCAGATCTCGCCATCCAGCGGGGAAAAGATCATCGCCACCTCCCGAGAAAAAACACGCACTGCACTTACGGGACTAATAACCTAAGTAGTTGACGCGCCCGGAAACATCAATCAATCAATCTTTCCATCTCGCCCTGCTTCTCACCCCGCTCATTCTCCGCTCCGCCGGATCTCTTCTCGTCTCGGCCTACCTCGCCCCTCCCCGACGATCTCTTCCCATGTCGTCCCTCCCCTCACCGCTCCGCGTGGACGAATCCCTTCCCGTCTAGCTCTGGCTCGTCCCTTTCTCCCCGTCCCGACGAGCCCTGCCTCACCGTTCCTCTCCCCGCCCCCAAACGATTACTTCTCGTCTCTCCTTGCCTCGCTCCTCCCAGTTCCGACCCGACGGATTCTTCTCGTTTCCTCCGGTCTCTCCACACTCTGCATGGTTCTTCTCGAACAATGAACTCTCCCATCTTGCCTACGCATCGGTCAGCTCCTCGCTAGATTCTCACCCCCCCCGGCTTAAAACTCGTGTTGCTCGACTCGCCCTCCCTCTCTGTCTCCCTCGCTCTTCCCCTGAACTGCCCCTCTCCGCCCTGCCCGTCACGAAACTGCTCAGCTTCGCTGTACATCACACCGGGTCTCGCGCATGTCGCTACAGCTCTACGCCGGAAAGCGCGCGAAGAACAAATCAGATACAAGGACTGAAGTATGAATCAGGTGAATGAACCGAGATTCTCTTGGAGACGTCGCAAAAACTGGCAATGAATGAGCAGTTTCAGTTCAGGCCAATACCATTTCCAAAATGTATCTCGAGTGTCTTTTGTTGTTCAAGATTCTATTTTCAAATGTAACCCAAGTAAGCTTACAAGATTGGCCTGTCAAATATTACCCAAGCAAATTCATACACCAATATCACGGTTATCAAAATCCTCCTTTGCAGAAGAATCTTATTTTTAAAAAAATCCTTAACGAATAATATTTCATCTCAACAATATTTTCTGGTCAGGGACTGAAAAAATGACGTCAAGGGAAAAAAACCCGCAGTCGTTTAAAAATTCATCATTCCCCTCAACCACATCCTGATACCCACAAGTTTCATGCGTCAGCGTGAAACTGGTTTATCGCTTCATTTCGACCGGCGCCTTGCCCTCCCCTCCCCCACTCGGAGCACCCTCGAGCCAACGGAAGTTTCCGCGTCGAGTCCCCGAACCAACTCACGCACCAGTCGTGTCCAGCCCCGGGACAACAAACGGCGAGAACGTGTTTACCCCGCGGGCTCTCTCATTCTGAATTTGGTGCGTTTGCGGGCATAACCGCGGAATCGAAGGCGTCTCCCCCCCTCTCTTATGAATTCCGTTTACTCTGGCGCGCGTGCTTCTCACAATCATCCCGAATTCATATCGCGGAGGACTCCGGGCAAACAAGGGGAGATACGCGGCGCGCGGAGCGGGCGAGCAGCTGGAGCGCGCGGCGAAGCCCCTCTGCGGAGATCCTGGGAAAGCGACGCGAAGGCGGCGCGAGGCGGCCAATGGCGGCGCGGGGCGCGCGCGTTTCCTGCAGACCACAATGCAACACGACGCGCCTGTTCGTCTGTTCCTGCGTGGCGCGTTCGCGCTTCGCAGGTTGCAGGTTACGCGATCACTTGTTCGGTCTGCGGCGTTCGGGAAGTACTCTTTTCAACTTGGGAACGGTTTCTTTTGCTGAATGTGATATGATAATCAACTGCAGTTATTGAACTCAATTTCCAGCACAATTCAAAAAGGGCGGAGAAAACTGGAAATTTTAACAAACGAATTTAATTTTATGTGAAATTTGTATGTTTTTTTTTTATTTGAGCTGCGTTTTTTCGAGTTTCTGGATTGAAACGTTTCTACTCTCTTGGGAATTTTAAACAACGGTGCTTCTCATTTCTTTTGCGAATAACCGCAGTCGGTTTGATTGTGCAGAAGAGCTTCTCTAAAACGAATTTAGATATGTTTTCCCTTGCAACCTCTGTCCGACAACGGTTGCGGGAGTTTATTTACCATTTATATAAAACAAGAAAAAAAGCAGTAGTTGAGAAAAGTTTAAATCTGGACAGTATGCTCAAAAATTCACCACTACTCTATCAATCAGGATTTATGCGAACAAAACGGATTTCAGTCTTGAGACCGCCGTTTTTTCGCCATGACGGTACGGCTACTCCTCGCCATGCGTTTATCAAGATTTAACCCTCAGAATAATTACGACTGAGATATCGAGTTACGGCAACCCCTCAACTGAAATACCCCCGTACCGTCCGAACAGATGTCCATTGGAAACTCAAACGCAGAGCTTTTTCGGGGCGTTCCACTTCGCCCACGGCCGTCCCTCCCTCCGCCTCCCACCCTTCCCTTTGTGCCGTCCGAAGAAAACGGCGGCGCTGCGCGCGCTATCAGGCGAGCAGAACACTGCACCCGTCACGTCTCCCAAAAGAGTCGCGGAGGCTTAAAAAAGCGGGCAAGGCTCGTCCTCGGGCCGGGCGCGGCGCGGGCGCCGGGGTCGCGGGCTCGCGTTTCGCTCTAGATGGCGCGGCGGGCGTCGAGGCCGCGGTCGCGCGGAGGTGCAACAAAAGGGCGCGCCAACGTACGAGCTTTGTCCTCCCTCCTCAAGACGCCCCCCCTCCCCCTCCCCTCCCGCAAGGCACCCCTCGCCGAGGCTCCCCCGAGTAACTTTCTATACAAGCGGCCGCGTTGCGTGGATATGCAAAGACACACTGGGGCAGACCCGAGGGGAGGCGACCTACGGGGTACAGGGGACCTAGGAAATACTAGCACCAGAGGTGCGAACCATGGCGGTAATACCACAGGCTCGATGGAATAATTTGGAATGAAAGTAATGCGTACACTGACGATAGGATGCATCTTAATATTATGTAAATAGTAAGATTCTTAAAAGTTTTTGATAAATTGTTTTTCAAACACACTCGTATTTGAAATGTTTCAATTGTGAATTTTAATAATAATAATAATAATAATAATAATAATAATAATGAATACAAAATAATTGCGTAACGTCTTGCATCTTATAATAGGAGGAATAATTAGATTGATTATAATTATAATTCCATGTATATACAAGTAAATATGCAAGTTCAACCTGATTTTAGATTCTTGTCACTTCCCAAGTGAAGAAATCATGTAAATGAAGCCTCAAGGAGAATTCTGGAAAAGCGAAATATTTCACAAACTTCATCACTACTTATTCTATTATTAACGAAGAACATTAAGAAATAAACATTAATATTCTCAAACATCTTCATTTGAATAGGAAACGAAGTTAAAGAAAGGATACACATGCTACACGTCTATTAACAAGAACGTATTTTTTCTTCTTTCCAGGAGGAATTTCCTTTGTATTGTGTATAGCAGAAGGTTTTTGCCTTTTTCAAACGCACACACAATTTAGAAGACAGTACCGTTGTAGCATGAACACGGACTTTCAAAGAAAATCGAGATCCTTATACGACATGACATCGCATTCGATTATTCCGTCCAGATGATCGATGGAGCTTAATTACTTCTATTTCCCAACCAATTCCTAATCTAAATCGTACAGTATTTTAGCCTCTATCGTAACCGATATCTGAGAATCATTCTTTCTCCCACAAGTACTAACGAATGCCGCGATTTCAATTACATTTATCTGAATGGACGATCGCCGCACCGAGAGACCTCGTGAATAGGAAGACGGCCGACTCACCGCCACCGCCGACACACACACACACACACACACACACACACACACGTACACACGCACGCATACACACGGTCGACAGCCCGGCGCAACGGCAGGACGGCGCGGGCGGAGGCTGCTGCCACAGGAAAGGCGAAATTCTTTGGTCTAATTTCAGCCGTTTACCGATCGGCCGATCGAAAGGCCGATAGCCCGCGCGGAGGCAGAGTCGCAGTTCGGGAGATGGCGCCCCGATAGCTCTGGGCAGACAAGTACCCGCGCTCCTCCGTAAAAAGGGCAGCCTCAAGGCGACGGCAGTTTAGCTCCAGCCCGCGAAGAAGGGGCGGGCAAGGGGGCGGGGCAGGGCGGAGTGCGATTCCAACCCAAGGGCAGGGAGCAACAGAAGACACTGATGACGCGTGTATTGAAACAGTGCATTAAGTAGGGTTTAAATTGGGCGTATATGATACAAGGTAAAGCGTACACGTGCTTAAAAGTAGCATTTGGGAGAATAAAGGCATTGTTCAGCTAACCGCCAGATAGTTAAACATAGTGGGTGAATGTCATGATGCTTGTGGAGATTAGTGGTGAGAATTGGTAGCAAAAGTGGGGTTGTGGTGATGATGACGGCGGCAATGAGGTAGAAAACATGGTGGTGGGAGTAGTGATAGTGTTAGTTGTAGTATAATTTAATAGAGACATTGTTGCAAAATATGGGTAGTTATTTGGTAGGATTAATTGTAGAAGATGTTAGCAGTCATGGTAAAGGTGGTGATGGCGGTGGAGGCGACACAATTGGTGGTAGAAAGCTAACAATGGCTGGTAGTAATGGTATGCTATTAACAGTTTTCCTGGTAGTTACGGAGTTTACGGATACAGGAGAAACTAAACAGTAATTGGAAGAGTGTTTGTTTTCGTTCGAGGAGGAAGTGACGATTGTGACTTTGAAATTACGACGTTGCAATGATTGAAATGTTAGGGGTAGCGGGTATTATGGAAATCCTTGCAATATCGCTTGTTACGATGATGGTAATGACTACGATAGTAGTAGAACTAGGATGGTAGTAACGAAAGAAACCCAACCACAGGGCGCAACGAGCTTTTTCCCTCCTCGCATATCCTCGACAGTGGGTGGAGCCGACAAGGCGGACGTGTCAGCGGCAACCGGCAGTCCGAGCGCTGGCAACAGTCCATCCGTATATGGCGTGCGAACGGGCGCATCGCTGCTCGCGGCAGCCGATAAATTGCCCCCGCGATTGAGCGGACAAAACGCGACAGATGATATCGCGGGGAGAAGGACGCGTCCGCTGGGAGACGCGAGGCCGCGGGCGAGCGCCGTCCGTCGCCGACGCAAAAAACGCGAAGACGGCCCCGCTCGTCGCCGCGTCTCGTCTGCGCGCCATTGACCAGTGCTGTGGAGGCAGAAGAAGTTGGGACTGCGATTTGATGTTGATGAAACTATAACGAGGCTGCCTGATTTCCCGATGAGTAACGAGAGTAGATATTAATGTTTTGTCAACGTCGGGGTTTGGTGCAGCAGTCAAGAAAGAGGAGACGAAGGCTGAAGTTCGAATCTTGTGTAAAGCATGAGGGTCTTCTCTATACTGTTGGCTTCTAATATAAACATTACTTACGTACATCATCCCATCAATGGGCATTGATCTCTCATCATCGTGCACACTATTGACCATTGCTGTGGAGGAAGAAGTAATTCGGACTGCGATTTGAAGTTGATGAAACTATAACGAGGCTGTCTGATTTTCTGATGAGTAACAAGAGTAGATATTAATGTTTTGCTGAGGATGACGGGGTTTGGTGCAATATTCCAGAAAGCTGAAGTTCGAGTTTTGGGTAAGGGATGAGTGCCTTCCCCGTAAGGTTGGCTTCTTATAAAAAAAAACTCATGTACATCATCCTACCCGTAGGTATTGCTCTCTCTTAATCAGATCTCACAATCCCAGTCTTCCATACACACGGGGAGAGGGGCAAATATAAAAACCTCTTCTGTCTGCACCTTTCCATGAAAGGGTAGGAAATAAAGATATGAATTTCCTTCTTTACATAGGCTTACAAATGAGTGTGTCACTCATTCACATCAATGTTTTGTTGATATTGGAAAGAAAAAACGCGCACAGTACTACCTGCCATTGATGTATTGTAGAGCGTGGGGCTACCATACAATTGTAAATCGAATAATGATTTCAAATAATAAGCTATATGAAGGAGACTTTTCTATGTTAATTTAAGATCTAAAGGGGATATAAGGAAATACGGCATGAGTCACTATAATAGATGACAGAGACGTCAAGTTAAGAACTATAATAGACAACATCCTTAGCATTTTACGCGTGACAAGAAGTGCCTCTACTTGAGCTCATTTCTTGTGCGCCGGCACAAACAGTAAAATACATAGAATGATTTAGTCATTCCGAGCAAGTGAATTGTTTCGCCGCTCTTTAGAAATCAGAGGAAACCTTTCTTGAGACGCGTTTAACTGTTCATTATTCGCCTCGCATTTAATAAACAGCTCCTTAATGAAGATTATAAGTACTTTCTATGGTTCAAAAGGCATTTAATAAGAAAGAAGAAACCGGTTCGCGACGACGCCAAATCATTACTGTATCTCCCACTCCGGCCCCGTCGATAACTCCCTCTCCTTCTTCTCTCTCTCTCTCATCGCCCCTCAAACGTATGAAAAATTACCCCTCTTCGCCCGCCCCTGCCCGTAAGTGGGTTCTCGCCCCCCCTCCCCCCGGGACTCTCAGACTTGCGGGGTTCCCGGTGCCGAGGGGTAGCCAGCTCTTGACGGAACAACAAGACTTCGTTACCAACGTCTCGTGGGGAACGTATAACGTATTTCTACCCCCGAGACCAGCCTCGCCCCTCCTCCGGGACCTCCTCGCCGGGTCACCCCTTGAGCGTGGAGATTTATCAGGGCGTATCATGGGCGAACGATGGCCGGGCGCTTTGTCGTCCGCCACTTAGGAGCCGACTCGATAACCAACCCACGAAATTGTCTATTCTCATGCAAATCTAGATCCAGACTCTTTCGGAGAGAGGCTGTTCCATTGTCTTTCGCCGCTCACGAAAGGGAGGGGGTCGGACACTGATGACGGACAGTGTCGTTCATTGATGGACGAAGTTTTGTTTTCCCTTTGGTTGTAATAAGAGGTTATCGAACGAGTTTTGTCAATGGCGTAAAGTATGGAGAGTTCACTTTTAGCGCTAATAGTCTATGTTACGTCGATAGCTTTCACAACTTTAGCGGATTAAATGGCATTGCTTTTGAGACGATATCCAATATAAATCTGACATGAAAAATAAACAAAAATTGTAAACACGATTGACCTACCAATTTAGTCACAGTTATTTTAAATTACTTAATGTAATACTAATTATTATTTATTACTTTCTGATATTCCATTTTCATCCAGGCAATGCGCATAAATATACTTTTGCATGTGGTTTATCGATTTACCATTTTTGACTTCCTACTGTTAACCGCCAATGAAATAAAAAAAGTTGGAACTTCCTTGTTAATTACACGACAGCTTGCTTGTTGCTGAATACAGCCGTCTACAAAGCGTAACAAGAAAACAAAATTCAGCCACATTCTAACAGTTTCAATTGCTCGCGTGCCAACTCCTCTTCTGCTGGCACGGTCGCCGAGGGCTGTCAACAAAAAGCGCGAAGTCTCAACTGCGATTAGAGGTATACGACCAGCGCGTATCTCAGGGGGCGACACGGAACTGGGGCAGACAATGCGTTTGGAAGGAATCCACGCAGTATAAACGCGCTGGCGCCACCGCCAATCGGGCCGCGCGGAAGCGAAAGGGCCGCCAAGCCGCATCCAGGCCGCGCCGCCATAGGATTCGCACCGCGAGATGATTTAGCACAGGGTGTGTGTGGTCGCACAACTACCGCAACGCCTACCCGAGTTGTGTCGTAGACTATAGTTTTACGTCTACGCGTGTTTCTACACGTAATCTTTATGACTCTTTTTACATGTAGACTACGTAGACAATGCAATCTGGTTAGACGATTTATTTTTTCACATCAAGTAACCATAAAAAGTTAATAATTAGTAGTAATAGTAGAAGTATACTGAAATTTTATATTAAAATGTGTTATTTTTTATTCAAAAAGACAAACAAAATATACCACTTCTGATGAAGAAAAGAGAGCTCCCGTACCATTTCAAGAAGCCAATTCGAACTTCTTTCAAATTGCACATCAGTTCACTCTGCATCCCAATATTTCCCCCCCAAGTGCAGTGTTACCAACCCGATGCGCAGAAATATTGTACAGATCCCTGATCCTGTCGCCAACCTCTTCGCCCCCCGCAACAGGGACGGTCCTGTCGCCTATACACGGAAGTTACTTCCAAATCGGAGAATGAGCCTAACGGCTATCGTCAAGCGCTTTCAAATTAGATGACGCGGCAGAGAAGGAAAGGGTCATTCCACTTAACACTGATCCGTAGCTATTTTTAGGTTATTTCAACATACCATTCTATTTTACATGTTTCGTATTGTTTTAATTGTAGATTTGTCTCTAAGTTGAGTTTATATGATACAGTAAAACTTGCCCAATGCGGAATTTCGAAGGACCAGTATTTTCCCCTAATAGACAAAGTTCTGCATTATGCAATGTTAATACTGTACACCACTGTTTGGAAGGAATGCGAATTATGTTCACGTTAGACAGATTTCCGCACTGAGCAAGTTTTACTGTACAATGTCTGCTAAGGTAATGAGTCTTGTGCAATATTGATATTTTGTAGGATATTAAAAAATAATTAAAAACGGTTAACTCCCGTTTATTACAATATTTGTTATTTTATTTACATATCCTTGACATTTCGGTTTGGCGTCATCCTTAGGAACAAAGTATTTGTGAAGAGAGAAAAAGTTTTCTGAGTAATAAATATCTAAAAAAAATCTCTCAACTTTATTGTAAACATTGGGGTAAGATCTTCATATTTTTGTTTTCCAAATTAACTGTACTTTAACAAATTCGTTCTCCCTGGCTCAGTGCCCAGGCGGAAGTGGAAAAAAGATTTATGTGTAGGAAAAGAGATTAAAGGTAAAATCTGCAGTAAAGAGGATAGGATGAAACTTCAAAGAACTCTAGTGTTTTAGCCTGTTATCTTTTTTATCCTGCTGAACTGACTTCAATGTCTATGCGTAAGTAGTAACTACTAATCTAAATGAAGCATGGATATGTTTCCACATCTTCGACAAGAATACTTGTACGAGATTTTAAATAATGAAAATAAAGAAGATAAAGGAGTGGAATAAGTACCAAATATTTAGATATAACACTGAACTGAATAAATTTCTCTTGCGAAGTTAATATTTAAATTTTGATATTCCTCGTATCACTCTGTTTCTGTCCTTCTATCGCATGTTTTTTTTTTAAATTTCACATCACTCAGTAATTCTTCACTACGATAAAGACTTGTTCGCAGCCAACGGATTTCCTCTATGGTAGATGAATGCAGTTTTGCCTACCCTGTATACCTGTATGCTGCATGTAGGTAGACCCAAACTGTTATTCAGTTTGCTATAGCTACGTGGGTGTTACATAACTGCACACAAAATTCAGTTAATCAGATGTCAGTTCCATCTGATATCTCCCTTTTTCTACACAATACAACCAATCCAACTCTGTGCTAACATTGTGAACCACAGACACTTTTTCCTCAGTGTCCTTTCCAGGAGAGCATTCATTTTTTCTCACTCTCTACTCTTCCCTTCCTCACAATCTCTCTCTCTCTCTCTCTCTCTCACACACACACACACACACACACAAATGTAGTTGTGTATGTGAATGTGTGTGCCATATGACTGGGTTACTATTTCACTCCCCGCAATGCAACTGCCTTTAGGCAGTTCCGTCGGGAAAATGGACAAAATGGGAGGTTTGATTTTAGTGAGTAAAAATCTCATACGCTGTGTAATACGGGCAACCCCTAGTGTCTTTAGAAAATGTCCACCTACCCTCGCAACACACACACACACACACACACACACACACACATCCGCGTACTCCAGAAGCGTACTTCCATGTGGCCTTAGGGTCATGCGCCCGCTCACCCCCAAACCCCGCACGGAGAGTCGTTAGCCGGAGGCGCGAGCGGCGGCGCATTCAAACGCAAATGGCGAGCGCCCCTCCCCCCCCCGTGCCACCCGTCGGGGGCGGAGGCCGGCGGAGGGTTTAATCTATAACCTGTCCTCGGGCGGCCAGGGAGAAGCGAAGGGTTTAAACGGATGCCGCCCTCGCCACCACCACCGCCTCCTCCTCCTCGCACGGTGCTACATGAATAGCTGCGCGGAAGATGAGTTGCGCGCGGTGCAGTGCTGCCAACCGTAACTCACGGCGAACAGCGGCGCAGCGCGGCGCGGCGCGGCGCGACCTGCGAGAGCCGGCTGAGGAGAGCCCGCGCGTGACGGCGGCGTGTTGCCGCGTTATTTACTGACTCGCGAGCGCCGCGTCGTAAAGAAGCTCCGCAGTCAAAATATTTAACCCCTGGGCGCGGACCGCGGCGATTCGAGGCTATTTCTGTTGCGTGCCGCTCGGTGCGAATTGCATCGGGCCAAGGTGGGTGGGTTTACGATTCGGACAAACATAATGGTTTGTGTGAACATAAAACTTCTCAGCCTAAGAGTACAGAATTATTACATCGCTTCTAGAAAGTAGAAATGTCACTCCCTTTCGAATATTATTTACGTAAATTCTTGTGTAGGTTTGGGGACTATTACAAAATATGCTTTTTAGGACACCAGGTCATAGTTTTCATTAACACTAAATATTTAGACAAATACCTAACGAATTAGCCAAAAATATTAAACATAAAAGAAATGTTAACCCCAAAACCATTTACTCAGTGGTAAAAAATCACACCTTAAGTACATTTCTTAAAAAAGTACTATCACATAAATGTACATACACGCTATTCTCAGGAACTAATTTCGGGACTCATCTAACGTTTTCAAGTATGAAACTGGTAGGCCAAAAATATTTAAAACGTTTTAAGAAATACTGAACCAAAGAAAAACGATTACTGTACTATAAACAAATCGACACCGAACGTAGAATTTCAATATTTCTTAAACAAGTAGTCACTTACATAAACGCTACTCTCAAAAGCGAACATTAGGACTTCTAAGATTTGTTCTTATCAATAGCAATTCGGCATTTTTGAACAGATCTAGTAGACGTATAACATGAAAATAAATTCCTTTCACAGATGTCCAGAATGAGAAAGACAACTTCCAACACCAGCTACACCTACATGTCATACCCTTACATTGCGCCATATTCTTCTTCACGCTACCCAAGCAGCCTCGAAGGGAAGGGTGTTACACAGCATTGGTAGAACGACCTTAGGCACTGCAACAGTCCTCTGACTGCACGTCTTACAAGTGGAGGTTGTGACTGTTCGGTTGAGGTCTCCGCGAGGTCTTCTATTTGCTGGGAGCGGACGCCCCACCTCGGCCTTCTCGCTCCCCTCGGCAAGCTTTCTTAGCCCTATTCCGTGCTTGTCCCCCCTCTCGCTCGCTTATTCATCTCCCTCTCTCTCTCTCTCTCTCTTCCAAACAGCGTTCCAATGCCTATTTCATTTATTTCATTGCTCGCATTTTACAGACTTTTTACTTCTTCATGCATGACTGATAACAGAGAAGTTCGAAGTTTTTCTACATTCCAGTTTCTCTTTATTACATTCCTGGTTAGTAGGGACTTTTACGTGGCGGCCATAGCGGAGCTGATTTTGGACGTTCTCGCCGACGTTCAAAGTCTGACGTTTTTTCGATCGATGGGCCGGATTCGTTCAATCACGTTCCAATAAATGGAATTGGGCATATTGAACCCGAACGATCTCTTCCGATGACGGCGTCTGGAAACATCGTCTGTTGAACGAAGATCACTTTCGTTTGATTTTGTTAGTTCCAATCGCCCGAAAGGACAGACAGAGATAGTAATGCGTCTGGAACACGTAACAGTAATACAGATACTAGCAGATACGAGACAGTAATACTGACACGGCTGGAGACAGTAATACGTCAGTAAGCCGCCTGTAATACCATGACTACCTGAAATACATGTAATGGTCTTCAGCATGCTCCTCGCAAATGTTTCAAACAATGAACTATGGAATTACGAGAATATACGGGCGATTTCGGGTACAACATCCGAGAGCTTTTTGGACGAAATAATAAGAAATAAGGATTTCGCGTGCAGTCGTCCGTTTGCGGGTGAGCGGTAAATCAGTTGCACTATTACCTTAGCCTTCGAAAATTCTTTATAAAAATATGACAAAGTTATTTTCGTCGTAAAACTTTGCAGCATGTAGCTGGAGATTTTGAGTTATTTTGTTAATGAAATAATACATTAAAAAATATTTTTTTAACATGGTCATTACCTCCGCCTTCTGAGATTCAGAACGTGTTTCTTCCCAGTTTTCTCACAAAGGCAAACGTGCAGTAAAGTTGATGAAGTCTCGAGATCGACTCCCGGCCCGGCGCAGGCACAAGCGCAAGCGGGAAGGAAGAGGAGGCGCAGTTGAGCAGCTGCGCTCGGCACCAGTACAACAGCCTGCACCGCCGCCCCTGCATTGTACGCGTCCCCAGGCCCCGTCCGCTTTCAAAGGAGCGGAGCCCGATACACATAGCACCTTCACCTTCGCCCCCCTCCCTTCGCCTTTGTCCGTCAAGTGGTTGTGGTTGCCGCAAGATCATGAAGATACCTTTACATCACCGCCCTCACAACAGACGACATCTACGACGAAAACTGGGGATTTTTATCTCAGAAGAAACCTTAAGAAACTGGAAATTACTCTTAGGGTCAAGTATAGGATCCAAACGACGAAGTGGTCTTCGTCAGCTGGTGAGTCCCCTGGGTCTTGGCCGGTCTCCGTCATTGAGTACATCTCCGTTGATCGGAGACCGATTTCCAGTGATAGTAATCTGAGGGAAAGGGCCTGCTGATTTCTTCAATGGAAGGGCGCCATACGGCGAAGCGTCCCATTCTCCAGCCGGTAGCTGAGGGAATGAAGTCTCACATTGTACCTAACAGTTTTCTTCCCCGGAAGCCATCAAGTAATGCACAAGATAAAGCCTCTTCTTCGAGGAGGTATTGATTGGCCCTGTGGTTTAACCTCGTAATGAGCACATATAAAATCAAATTTATCGGCCCAAAATATATTCCAGCGGTCGTAATGCAGCGCTTAATTAAATTAATCTGGCGACCGGCGAGATTGTGGTAACACCCGGCGTGCAGGTGGCGCGCCGCGCGGGCGATGTCGGAACAAAGCGGCGCCGCCCCGCAGCTGGCGGCGGAGGGCGGCGGGCGGGCTCCTTAAGGGAGCGAGGGCGGGGCGGGGGCGGCGCGGGGGCGGAGCCTCGGCGCGCCGTCGACGCACCCTGTCGCTTTCCCCGCCAGACGACGGGCGACGCACGGCCAAGGCGAGAAAGACCGTGATACGTGCGTAGAACAGAGAACTGGCGAGACTCGGTTCGGTGGTGGAGAAGAAAAACACCTATTTTACACGACATAAGGCAACCACAGTGTCCCATTGGAGAGTAATGTATTGCATACTGACATCGATAGTTTACTATCCTTCGCAGCAAGTTGTGGACCCGTGAACTTGAAGCTCTTTATCCATATCTTGGAAAATTTTGGAAGTGCAATAATAAAAACTCAATTCATATTGTATTACCTTGTTTGATTTCTTGACACTGTTAAGCTTAACAATTTATGTATCCCAAGGTAGGCTTTTCCAAACTTCTCACCCAAGGCGGCTTTGACCAATTCTCATCTAATTTATTTCATTTGGTAAAACTGAACTGAAAGTGAACACGTCCGGACTATCTCACAAAAAATTGTGTTCATTGTGACTGAGATAGTAGAACGATGCTGAAGGTACTCATAAGTCTACAAACCACATTATAATTGCAACAGATATTGTACATTTTCAAAATATTCTCAAATATGTTCGATGTCCGGATAGGGGAAGATGAATTCGGGTGGTCTTCTCGTGTAATAAACGCATCAAGTGCAATAAAGGTAAAGAGGGCTTCTAAAAACGTGTCTTACGAAGAGTTTCGTTTAAATCGGTAGACCAGAACCTTTGTTCTAACACTTGGAAATATTCTGTGTTCGAAAGTGAACTTGCATGTTTGGCTGTAGTGTGTATTTTTCCTATGAAATAATTGTATAGATTACATCATAGGTAATTAGAATACAATTCAAAAACACAACATTATTTTTTATGTAACGACTCATGTTGCGATCTGGGAGACCCAGAGGAGTTAAATCTCTAAGAATGTAACAGAATGGGTCTTATCTACAATATTACGGATAAGGCAACATAATTTGTGCGGATTTTAAGACCCGAAACCAGAATTTCAAGGGTATAGGAGACACTGTTTCGGAGTTGTACATAATGTGACACTGTTATGGCGTAAACTGTATTGCAGGTTGTATGTGCGCCTGTAATTTCCCTTATGTCACATTCTGGAAACTTCTAATTTTTCGTCTTGAATCTTTATGATGCAGGTCTGAGGAATACTTCCATATCCAGCAATGATTTCCTTGCGGGGTTTTGAGTCTATGGTTTCTTTTAAATTTCATTGTTCCTTAGCGTTTTGTATATATAGAGAGGCTTAAACGAAACACATTAGAATTTATTAAGTAGTTTAATTTAAATAATAGAATTAATGGATTTAAGTCCCTTTTTAACAGCTAAGTTATCTTCTCCACAATATTTTACATAAATGTTAACGATCAAAAGTATTAGTACAACAAACTCTCTTCAAAACATATTGTAAATTCAAAACATTTAGAAAATTGAATAGTCTTAATGCAACACATTTCATTAAACAGTTAGACTTGATCTTATTTTTTGTATTTAAAACAATAATAAAATGTTTTACAGACATTTCTGTGTTAAAGCTCCCACACTCCTTTTTAGATGTTCTATATAGGTGTGAGTAACTTGTCTATATCTTATTTTCAACCTGCTTATATTCACTTGAGCTCTTAAAACTTCCAAAACACTGGATTTTTGCTAAGACTGTTTTAGAATTTCAATTTTGATACAATTTTGAATTTCTTCTTTTGTAGAAGTTACCGTTGTTACCCAAGATTCATATGATTTTTTTCTTGCATCTATGTTCACTATTTCATTATCTTTGATCCCTCCACAACGTTGAACTTAAATTGGAATTGAATTGGAATTGTGAGTACCGAAAAATATATTCTTGTACATTCCAAATTCAATAAATAAAATAGCACGTAACTTGGATATTTTTCTGTACAATAATCTGAATTACTTCACTTCGTGGACAAATTTGTCGTGTACATCTAACGTCGTTTATGATTTCTACAACGGAGGCATATCGAATAGGTATTAATTCTACCTGCCAAAAAGACCAAATCTTCAAACTAATTAACTGTCTACGAAAACGCAACAAATGTCTTTATTGCTTAGTAAACTCCGCTACAGATGAGTATTCTTTCCTCCCATGAATGTCCGCTACTCAACACGTAAATAAATCAGAGCCTGTGTAATCGCAAAGGATATAAATAGACGACGGCATTTAATTCCAGGGGGCGCGCCAGGTGTCCCATTGAGGCTCGCCACTTGTGCGGGCGTCGGAGTCTCCGGTGGCGGCGCTCACCTGAAGCGGCGACCTGCCCCGGACGCCGAATTGATTTCCGCCGCCGCTCTCCCCGGACGCTGCCAGGCATCCGGCCCCGCTCGCCCCGCAAAGAAATGTTAATGAGATCTCTTTTTATAAACGCGCGCAGGGGAGATCGCGGGCCCATGGGGAGGGGGACACCCATTGTACTGATGGGAGGGCGCACCCGCGAGGGGGGAGCACAAGTTTCGCATGCAACGTACGGTGGGGGCTGCGGGCCCGAGGGGGGCAGGTTTTTGGACGGGGCCCCGCGCAGCGTCGCCGACAATGCCGGGCGCAGGTAAGGCCGCGGGCACGCGAGCAGGAGGCTCCGCCCAGGCCAGCTTTGCGACAAAGGCACGCTCTGGCCCCGGGTGCGACGAAGGGCAGGGGTACCGAGGGGGACTTGCCAGTGGAGGGTACCGAAGCGCGTGCTCTCCGGAAGGTAGGTGACGTCGAAGCTGTTACTGATGCATCGATCGCTAGATTTATTAGGAAAAAAGTGTACGAATTGAAAGCGTAACTGTTCAATTTTTCTTGTGGCAAAATTTCGGGCAAAATGTTGCACTAAAACATGATAATGGAGCTAACACAATTACAGTGAGTGTAAATATTCCATGGACTGCCTTAAATCACACTCTTCTTTGAGAGAGCGGAGCAGCACACCAAAACATATTGAGAAAAATGTGAATAAAAAAACCAGCAACAATGGACGTGCAACCTTCTTCTTCTTCTTCTTATTATTATTATTATTATTGATAGTCAAGTTGTTTTACTTAATAGATGTTTTTTGGATTTTAATACGACTTTGCACTACTACTCGTTCAGCACAAGTAAACAGTTGACAGTAAATTTTTCTTAAGAAAAATCTTTTGGCCTCAACAGATCTAATCTAATTTGTTACAATTTACATTTGCAAATTGTATGCAATTCCATTGCAAACAATTGCAAAAATTTCTATGGTACCTTCTCGCCTCAATCTAAGAAAATTTTACAGAACGTAGACTCTCAATGATAAGTGTTCAGGTTCCTAAACTATGACACGATAACCATTTGTATTTAAGTACAATACTCATATTTATATAATCATGGATGTTAGAAACGAAAAAACCAAAATATTTTCAAATATTTTCTCATTATTTGTGTGAATATTTTCTGAACTAGGAAACTTCTTCTACACAGCACTTAATGAACCCAATACTAGAGTGAAACAAAAGCAATTCATTAGTGTGCGAAGGGTTTTTGAACAGGTCTGGTGAACAGGTTTACCTCGTACCTTCTCTTGCACCTGCCGATCGCCTTACTTCCCTTCGATTTCCATTTTCTGTCCTGCGATGGTCCGGTTCCCCTCCAGCACTTCCCCTCACCGCCTTCCGGATGCCTCGGAATCCCTCCTGTCCCTTTAAACATCCGCACTTCCCTCATACCACCTCATTCGGCCAAAAAATCAAGGTAATTTAATTACAAGAAGTTTAATATCCACAAAAAAATGAAATGTCGGCCCCGTAGCCGAGATCGCTAAGCCAGTAGTGCCGTAGTGATCTTGGACCGTGGGGTCGCGGGTTCGAGTCCCGTCCCGGGCATGGTTGTATGTGTTCGTCCTTTCACTCCCTATCATCACCATATCGTTTCATCCTCGTACCATAACGTTATATTCCATAGTGGTCGCTAATGACCTATCAGTTGATGCGACCTTAAAAAATATTTTTAAAAAAAGAATTGAACGATGGTGGCGACAAGGTAGTTTCTATTATACCTAGATTTTGGGGAGAAAATTATTCCAAGAATTAACTGATGACAGTTTATGGATTATATTTATTTTGTTACTACATCACATATTATTGCCTGTGTTATTTAATTACTTACTATTAATACACTTATTTTCGATTGTGGAGTTCAATCTAATATTTGTATTCACATGTGTTCTGCATAATAAGTTTTCCAGTGAGATTTTTGTTTAATATGGTGGCTGCTTAAAACCATTTTTAATGTTATAATTAACATCCAACGATCATCCAACACTACATATTGTCCTATAAAATTCAGCCTGCAGAAAAAAAACCGAACTAGTGTTTAAACTAGTTAATATTGCGTCATATTTCCATACAGTTTAATAATACTGAGGAAAAAAGTAAAGTTGAAAAAGTTGTGTAACGCTTTTCAAAAAACCGAAAAAACAAAAATGGTTACTGCGTCATGGTTTGCTTGTGATACCATTAATTTCCTGCACTGCAAGCGTACATGACACATTGGACAATGCGGGAATGTGCAAGTGAAGCTAATCCACACGTGCGGTGCGTAGCCACTCGCCACGCTAGTTGGACAGGAACTACAGCCTTTCAGACCCACAAGAAAAGAGCCCTTACGGATATCCGCTGAAGGGGACGCTACCGACTACCCCCAACTAGCAGAGCCAGTACCCGTTGAACCGGTACATCAAGCCAACTCACATTAATAGAAATTTCGGCTCACGTTTCGTTCTCTGAGGCCCATTGGTGTCCCTGCCCGCGGCCGGGTGCCATCCGTTAAAAATTCCACTTCTTCCAACGGGCGATTTTAGGAGCCTGTAAGACAACAGCCCCTTATAAGAAAACGCAGATAAAGAAAACCCGATACGCGATAAGCTCAGGTCGGAGCCTTGTCTAAGAGACGTCTTGCGGCCTGGAGCGCTACCATCTGCGTTTTCTTCTGCGGTCTAACTTTAGAAGCTCCTTTCAGCATGCACGAAGAAGCGATGCCATCTTTCGACGGGGCAGCCCCCAAAATAGTGTGTGCTCGCGCACACAAGTCTTGTGTAGCGGGGCGCGAGCCGCGGTTGGCGCAAAGGGTTGAATGGCGGCGGAGGCGGAGGTGGAAGCGGCGGCGGCGGCGGCGGCCGCCAGCCAGCCAGCAGCCGCAACATCTGCCGCGCGGAAGACGAAGGGCACCTCGCCACGGAGCCGGAGAGGAAATGGTTGTTGATGATCGAGTCCGCGTGGCCACCTGGTTTCTTCCGAAACTGTATCTGCCTCCTTGTTTTTACCTTTTTCCTTTCTTGCGCCCACCGGCGGCCGGCTTTCTTGAGCGAGGCGGCGGGGGCGAGGTGCCCGACGAGACGGAGGAAAGTCGTAGGAGGATCAGGAAGCGTCCGCCGAGGGAAGACGCGGTCGACGGTGGCGGCGCCTTATGCTAAATTGCCAGCGGCGGGATGCGGATAATGGAATTCGCGAGGGCGCTCATTGTACGCGGAGTCGCGTGCCCGCGCCGGGGGCGGCGGCCGACAGATGTGCTCGCGTGGCCCGGGGCGGCGAGAGGGGGGCCAGGGGGGCGGGGCGAGGGGCGACGCGCGGGGCCGCGCTTTTGTGCAGTAGCCGCCGGGGCCGCGGCAGCTGGCCCGCGACCTAACCTACCCCCGGTGCATAGCTGCACATGGCGGCGGCAGAGGCGGAGCCCGGGCACGTGCCCCATAGGGCACGCGTCCCGCGCCCCGGGTGCCCGGGAGGGGGGGGCGGGGTGGGGTGGGGGGCGGCACCGCGTCGCCCCGCGGAACCCAGGTGCGCGGCGGCGTCCGGTGCACAATCTCCGATCCGGGACACTTGTGAGCGACTCCATTGAGGTGCGGCCGAGCGTGCGTGTTGTTTGCGTGGCGCCTCGAGTGGCGGCCGCGGTATGAGGAAGGCGTGCGCCGGCGGAGGTGGCGGGGGTGGGGATGGGGGCGCGGGTGGTAGCCGCGAAGGCTGAAGGCGGCTGCAAAGACTTCGGAGATAGCGCCGATCTGTCTAAGAGGGCGACAGCTGTGGTCGTCGTCTTATCGTGGGTGCTGCGACAAGGTGGCAGAGGGAGTAGAATGGGAAACGAAGAATAGCCTAGCCAATGAGCATGAAGGAACAACGTGTAAAATAACGTTCGAGCAGTTTATAAAAACGTGGTTGTGATTTCAGATATGTAAAGATTTTATGAAGCTCTGAGTATTGAAGTCACAACGACAATCGTGTTCATAGAAGAACTGTACATAGAAGGAAACAGATTTCGTACGAGTAAATGGAATTGAGTTGGATTAATGTTTTTAAATCGTAATGAATAAAGATATTTAGAAAATGAAAAACCAATATGATAATTATTTTAAAGTGTGATTATCAATATTAAACATTTGTAATTTTTGGAAATTCAGAGATTTGAATAATAATGTGACCTGGGCCATTTTTAAGCGTCCTTTATGCTTTCTGAGGAAAACGTTTAATAACAAAATGGAGCCATTTTTATGAAAATTCAAACAGTGACAATGTCGATAATTCAGAAATTGACAATATTGATAGAGCTTCATGTAAAATACCCTCCAAAATCAATATATCGGTTTCAAATTTGCCGTCCTAGAGTTTGTCCAGATCGATCGAGGAATATCAGTTCTGGAGAAAATCTGTTTAGGCGCTAGAGTTGTGCGCAGACAATTGATGTCAAACGAATTTTCGAAATCAAGAACCCACAATCGTAGATTCTGAATACACAACGTGTTAAGGAAATAATTTACTACACACAGGAACAAGATTAATCCACATTTTTTAAATCCAGGATATCACAGATGTTTTTGTTTTGCGACAAAATTTCGATCTGTCCCATCATTACCATAATTTCTTTTTACTACGTAAGTGCATAGTATGGAGATAAAGTAAAACTCTAACCACAAATGTGGCAGTATGTCAAAATTGAATTCAGACTTCTGAGCATTCTAACACTAAGTACTTTTCACAATAACTTATCTTGTTAACTTGAAATAGAAAATTGTAATTTTTGGAACAAACTCCATCCTGGACGGAGATTTCTTTAAGAGATTAGACTTCAGAGAATTTTGTGTCCAAATGTTCTGTTGATAGTAGGAAAGATGAAAGGAAAGTAAGACAATAGGAATTATTTTTCTGATGTGTATATGGTAAAATTAGTTTTAAAAAGTATTAACCAAACCATGATTTATAATGTGTAATAATTTTGATTAATCTCAATTCTGGAAGATTTCCATCCACATTCATTTCACATTTTTACTCGGCATTATAGACGCAGAAAATATTGCTTCTTAGGATCCGAGTTTAAGAATTGAGCTAGGAATGTCGAATAATTCAGATAAGTTTAGCTGAGTAGTAGTGAAGTTGAAGGGATATTTCACAAAACAAGAAATACATGCGTACTCTCTCAGTCTGAATCAGTGAAAAACTACTGATTGACCGTGACTATTCACTGTTGGTGTCAGTTATAACCCTGCCACTGACAATCAGTGAATTGAACTGAACAAAGCAGTGAAAATCGGGTCCACGTTTTGAATCAGTGAAACTTCGCTGTTTGAGTCAGTGAAATCTGTGACAACAGCAGCACGTTAACGACTGAACGACCAGTGAGCGATGGTGGCACGGCACTTTTACTACAGACGACCAGTGAAATGCTGGCGGTCATTATGAAAAGGTTCGCATATTCGCTGATTGTCAGCGAAACTAAACATTTCGACCCAAGAAATCAGTGACTTCGGCTCTCACTGATTGAATCAGCGACAATTTCACTGATTCAGATAGTATGTAGACGGTTTCCAGCGCACAGAGAGCGGCCCAAAACGTCTTCTTTGAGACCAAGGAAGGGAGAGCTCCGCGTCGTCAGCGAGGGTGGTCGCGCGCGCGGAGGGGGCCTCGTAGAAAGAAGCTTCGGGCCTTTGTTGCCGACGCATCTCCCGCGCCTCCGCCGGCCGCGAGGCGACGCAGGGCTCCGCAATGACTGTCGCCGCGCGTTTCGCGCTCCGCCTGCGACGCGCATTCAGCCTCCAGCGCTCCCCGCGGCGGCCGCCGCAAATCGTCCGCGGACCACCCACTCGCTCGCCCGCCACAACTGGATTACGCCTCCCGTCGAAGACGTTCTTTATTCGCGCGAGACAAGTCCATTACGTTCTCTGCGGAGCAGGCTACAAAAAGAGCAACGCAAGTGGTGGTGTATGCGGACGTCGCGTGTGGCAGGATGTTTTCCTGCTGGTTTGAACTATTCGTTCGAGATCAATCTGCCTCATGTTAGGAATCAACAAAGGTCGGTGATTTTATTTGTGAATTAATCTCACGTTAGGAGGAATATACGGCGTCTTCTATTCAGAACGCAAAGAGAACGTGACCACTATTGGACACAAAAATTGTATCTTACTGATCGATTAAGATGCTCCTTTTTTGCCATGAAGCGCAATGGAATAAAATTGCAGTGGCATACAGAAAGGTCTTCATCGTACATTTAAAAGGAACAGAATTATTTGCTTGTGACTTTTGTAACTACACTACAAACCCTTACAAATTACTTGTGTGTGGAGATCCATAAAGACGTTTCATTTTTTTATGATCATTCTAAAAAATATCCAGTCTCCTACCTGCGATTCCCAACGTTTTTCCCATTCATACAAACTTGTCGGGCTAGGTTGACTTCATTCATATGCGATTAGAATTGGTTTACATTAAGGATAGTGTTTCTTTAGAAAATACGAGTGTTATAGAAAATAAAAACAATGAAATCTTGTTTCTATTTTTATTTCCTCGTCTCACTTCGTAAGAACAAGTATTCTTAGCATTCGCTGGAAATCCTTGATTTTTGCCTAGAAAACTCTTACTGCCGGGTCCTAGTAACAAAAAATTAAATACATTTTGTTATTATTTGTAGTAAACAACATCACGTGCAATCAGAATTCATATTCGATGGGACCTTAATGCCGAAAATCTATAGACGGCAAAAATCGTGTTGATTTAGCTGGAGCTGTGCCTCGTTGGCGAATATACAGAGAGGCTGAAAACACCGCAAGCGGACCTATATGTCGGCTTCATATATTACTAGACATAGGATGTTTAGGCACTAAAAATCGCCTTTTAGGCGCCTTAAAAGGCACTGAAAATGTCAAGAATAAGGAGAAAAAAGGCACTGTCATACATTACATTCACAATAAAATTAAAAATTATTTGTTAAACTCCATACATATTTACAACTCTTCTGCATTTTATTCTTAATTGTTTCCTTTGCAATATATTACCAGTAACTTTTCAAGGATCGCAATTTTAATATGCAGCGATTGGGGGACAAAATCAGTGTGAATACAGAGAAGGATTTCTTAAATCTCCTCATGTGTCTGGCATATATTTTAGAAGTATAAAATTAGCAATACTGAAACTTTCTGGGAATTTACTTTATTTCCACTCAAACGGTGCCCTCGGTGTATTGTCAACCGGCCAGTTTCTCAGAACATGGCTAGTATTTATGAAATAGGGAAATGAAGAAAGATATGTTGGTATACTTTCAGGAACTCTCTCGTATTTCAAAATACAAATACGTAAATTGAAGGTTTCGTAATTAATGGTCAATTTGGACCATGGCCGATTTTCTGATATCTTATATTGTATATAAAAATAATAATACAATATTGTATATAAAAATAATAATACAATATTGTATATAAAAATAATAATACAATATTGTATATAAAAATAATAATACAATATTGTAAATAAAAATAATACATAAATGGCAAAAACGTTCAATAATTCTAAAGAAAAGGCATTTATGCTAAAATAAGCCAAAATAAGCATTATTAAACTTCGTCATATGTCATCATTTGTCATGATTCATGCATAGATTATTCATTCATAGATTATCAGCCTTTAAATAGGTTCGCTAGAAAAAAATAGGCATTTCCGTAAACATCCGATGTCTATATATTACATACCACCGCCACCTCCCGGGATATTACATGCAGCACACACGAGAATAATGACCACAGCAGTTGTCGCTTCCGGAAACAAAATAACCAAAAACTCCATCCGAACATAAGCATTTGCTGATTCGGGTACATGTACTGTATTCCTTAACTTATGTGGAAATTAATAAGTTTTATTATTTGTAAATCATACGAATACATAAAGAGACTGTCCCGTTACTCCGGGCCAATCGCCATTTTTCACATCGCTCACCTCCTCGTTCCCGTCCGAGGCACTGCAACCAAGAGGAGCAGTTGCCCTTCCCTCGCGCCGCGTGCGCAGCTGGGAGTCGCGCGTCGAGGCCGGCGCCCGCCCCGCCCCGCCCCGCCCCCGCCTCCGCATCTGCCGCCAGCGCCGGGCGACCGATAGACGCGCGGCGCCGTGACCCCGGAAGCTTACGACGGCGGCGGCGCCGACCTTCTGCCCATGCAAAGCAGCGCGCCCACCGCCCGCCCCGCCGCCCGCCCGCCCGCGCGCCCCTATGCGCTCGCGAAGTGTGTCATGGCCATGAGGGCTCGCCAAGGTCCCGCGCCCGCGTCCACGACGCGATGGGCGGCTGCGACGGCGGCGGCGGCGACAGTGATGGTGGTTATGGTGATGGCTGCGTCAGTTACGGCGATGGTGACGGAGTCGGTCACGGCGTGTGCCAGCGTGGGTCGATGTCGGTGTCAGTGTCAGTGTCAGTGTCAGCGTGGGTGTCGGCGTCCGCTTCGGCGTCGGTATGGGTGTCTGCGTCGGTGTCAGTGTCAGTATCAATGCCGACTTCGGCGCCAGTGTCGATGTCGGTGTCGGTGTCGGCTTCAGCGTCGGTGTCGGTGTCGGTGTCGGCGCGATGTCGGTGTTGGTGAGGGTCTCGAAGTCGACTTCAGCGTCGGCGTCAGTGTCGGTGTCGATGTCGGTGTCGGCGTTGGCGTCGGTGTCGGTGTCGTGTTCGTGTTGGCGTGGTTGCCTTTGACGATGTAGGTGCCCCACCGCGGCTATAATCCTGGTGGGGGAGGCAGAGGCGAGAGTGGCCGAGGCAGAGCAAAGAGCAATGAAGTTGATTGCAGCGATGACCGTGGATACGAGACGGCCAGGTGATGGTAATGCTCCTGGACAAGTGCACTTTCACGGGTTAGCGACAGAGATGATTTATTGCTTCAGGGTGATGATGATTACCGTGCTGTAGGCGAAGGTATAGGCAAAGGCGAGGAGAAAGAAAAATATATAAATATGACATAAAAATAACTTGTGTGTAAGCTTGTAAGAAATATGTCAAGTAGTACGAATTTGGCGGCCAATTTCAATAATTTATCTTATTGGTTTAAGAGATAAGTGTAAAACCCAGTGTTTTACGACACAGTCGCGCTAAAAACATGTATAATACATAAATAAGTAGTGAGAATACAAATAATCACGGCAAAAATTACACACAAGTGATGGGATTACAGGATATGAAAGGGAAGGGAAGAGTGATGGTCTTAAAAATATGCTTATGCTGGTTGTGGTTTGTTTGGTGGTGGTGGTGATGAAATGCTTAAGTTTTCTGGTGGTTTCAGTAGTTAAGACGTAGTGTTTGCGGGAATGATAATGATTCTCTGAGAAAAAAATCTATAACTTACAACATCATAGCATTGTTGTTGGTGTGAAAAAGAGAAATATTAGATTGGTTATGGATTGTTATGGTGGTTATAGGTTGATTTGTTGGTGATTGCGGGTGCGTTAACTGCTGAAGTCCCGTATGTGTAGTTTTCTCGGGATATGGTGGTGATCTTACGCCACTGGATGGTGAGATCTGGCGCCGACCTACCTGTCGGCTAGTGGGGTTTTACCCAATCAGGTATCGCGCACCAGCGGGGGCACAGCCCCAGCCGGGACAACCTCTAAGTTCCATCTGGACATGTGCGGTAGTGTTGTGCGTAAGAGTGTGTAAGAGGCAAGTGTAGTAAAATTATAGGTAAGGAAAGATCGCGCGCGATCCGTGGCCCGTTTGTTAGGGTATTGATCCAACATTCGCCTGGTGTTAATCGCAGAAATCACGGAAAACTGCCGTTCAGAGCAGCCGACCCCTAGAATTTTCCTCCAGACAGAGATTGAATTCGACCTAGCTATCTAGCTAGTGACGAAAATTCTGCCACCGTCGGGATTGGACCCTCGGCCTTCCCGGTCAGAGATGGTTATCGATGTCTTGATTGAGATGAACATGGCGAAGGTCTGAAGGTGGTAAGTAATGTTTGTGAGAGTGGGAATGGTGACAGCGCCAATATGCTGACGGCGCCTGCAGGAGCCAGGTGTGGGCCTGGCTGGGAGACGGCCTTCTAGAATACGCGCGTAGTGAAGTCGGCCTCGAGTGACTTCGCCCGCTCAAACTAGTTCCCGAGTTCATGGTGCGTAGTGGTCGCCTCTTTGAACACATCAGTTGCGCGTCAGTGCTCACTCAATCTCCGCGGTCGAATTTTCACTTTTCTGCCAATATCATAGACATGCCTATGCTCACTTTTCGTTTATCTATTTTAACTTTATTTGTAGAGAACAGAGATGGCCTTTTTTGTTTTACAAAAGGTATATCATCACTGATTTGATCATCTATTAGCGATGTTTATCCTTGTACAGATTTTTTGACTTTCAGATGGAGTGAAATTTTTAAGTGATCCTCTTAGAGACAAACTTGAAACCGAACGTTCATTTTGATTCACTTAAGAGTAATGGCTTCGAACTTACGACAGAAAATAACCACGAATGAAATCGAAGTTGGAACATACGAACTATGTTCTTCATCTATTTTTAGGCACTTCTACATAACATGTTCACGCTCATTTGTTCAATGTGCATGACGTTCATATTACTCTTCTGCTCACAGCTGTCGAATCATTTCTTACATCACTATTAGAAGCAGATCAAGTTATGGGAAAAATAAAAAATAATTTTCATTTTTATTTACTTGCCGAAGATCAAAATTGCAAAATTTCAGGGAGATTAGACTTGCTGCAGATATCATAAATCAAAAATATACGATACAATTATAATAATTATGGGTAACTAATACGATATAATAATAATATTAATAATTATATATAATATAATTACACACTTTATCTGTAATTCCTCAAATTGTATTTGCGATAAAGGTCCATGTCATTACGAAATGACAGATTTTTTCTGAAGAAAATTCTGTTCACAGGAAACATTCATCAAAATTTCATTTCCATGTATTTGGACGGGAGAGTGGCTGCAGTAATGTCCATCATTGTGTCCGCGCCGCGTGGAGTGCAGTGTGCAAGGAGAGCCAATGTCAGCTTCCTGGGTGCGCACCACGTGCTTCGTCCGCGGGGCCTCGCACACCGCTTGGAGCCAATGCGGCATTGTTCCATTGTTGGAGCCAAGGCCGCCCCTCCATTCTTCTTCTCCCTCGCCGAACATTGCACTTGAAGGCGAAGAAAAAACGCCAAGTGCTCGTACATGCTAATAAGTGCCTCGCTGTTTATGACCAATTTGCAGTCAACTCGCCGAATATCCCGATGCTTCAGTGTTCGTCAAAGTGATATTTCTCCACATCTCAGGAGAGGTTGATGAGGGGGATACTACAGGGAAGTCTGTTTATTAGGAAGGAAACTTTCTGGCGGTAATTGCATGTTGTGCGCTGAGAGGCGGTAATGTAATACAAAAATTATTTTGCAAGCAAAATTCTTAATTAAAAATGACGGGTAGGAAAGATTGACTCGACAAAATGAACGAGCGATATTTCGAGATGATTTGCAATGTATCCCAAAACTGAGTTCCGTTTTGTTAAAGTACACACGATGCTGCAATTTAACATAACATCTTTGGTAAAAATAGAATAAATCACTGAAGTATGCATCAAAGTTCCTAGGTAGATGTTTCAATTTCTAATATATTCTTTGCAGTGAATTTTAATGATAATAGCACAAATGAACTTGTGCTGTATACGAACGTGATGACAAGTAAACTAAGAATAGTCTATTAATCTAAATGAAAGATTTAAAATATTTAATTTAAGAATACAATTCGCAACAGTTTATATCTATTTATAAGAATTTAATAACCCAAATAAGAAAAACGTGAGTTGGTATTTCAGATTCATAGATACTGAGACTGAAAGTGACACTGTACGTTACTGATCGATATTACAATATCAGACACTTACATCTTCAGTCTCCGATGAAAACTTAAATATTTCTAAATCTGTTCATTGAACTGAAAAATAGAAAGACTCGATTTTTCCAGAGTTCTTTGCTGATACGCGTGAAAATAATAATAATAAATACATTAGCTGTCGTGAACGGTAATTGAACATAAAAAGCTATTTATTTGTATTCAATTTTTTTCAAAAGCAGAACATTGTGAAAGAGTCTTATAATTCTTCCCATAACACTTTCTTAAATCATTTAAAAATGACACGACATAATGATGCCCTGTGATATTTCAATTTGAAATGCGTCACGCGTATCACGTTCCTCTGAAATTATTTCCATCTGAAGAAAGAGCTCAAATGAAAGTCGCTGAGCACACAAAAACGTTGACACGACCGCCGTAATGGGTCTCAAGAAGAGCAGCGCGACACAACCCTTCCCGGAGCTCCCTTTGTTGAAGACGTTTGGTGCCCTTCAGTGTCGTTCTGGTTCGTTCCGCCCTTTTACAAATCGTCCGTAACTGTCCGCGGTCCACAGACAGCGCTTCTTGCGGTCCTCGCCGGAACTAACGGTGCTCGCATCTCTGATTAATACATTATGAAAAAGTCCGGCGACAATAAGAAGCGATGGTCCTAAAGAAAACCTGGAGTGAGGATGTAATAGAATATTATGTCTAGTTAGCCGGTCGTTCCAATTCTCCCCGGTTCGTTCATCTTTCTCGCTTTACATGGTGACCTATATACCTCCACACAATGCAAAGCAATTGATATAAATCGTGATCTAATTTGTGCGTGTGTGCCGAATGCTTGGCAGTGATTATTTTTTTTCAAAACCTCTTTGTAGATACTAATTCTTGCGAAGAAGTCGCTCCGTTGAAGCCGCGACATTTTATTGCCCGTACATTCGAACGTGACAGGCTCGAGAAAAGAACAAGTAACGAAGCCGCGTAAAATAAATTCTGTACTTTGTGAACGCTTGGGAAGTTCTACGCGACTTTCACACGTGGGCGCCGAAAGGACACGAAGTGACATTTTGAATAGGAACAAATTATTCCCTGGAAAATGCACATTTTTCGCGCATGGTGACTGACATCAGAGAAATACTGATGTCTCTTCTCTCTGACGATGTTACCGGAAATTCCAATCGTCCTCAAAATAAGCAATACTTATTATTGGCATTACTTCACTCGACAGCTTCTACATCGTGGTGTATTTTTGTCCGAGCTATTGCAATATGCAAAGTAACTGAAATTTATTCCACATTGGAGGTTCTTTAAATATGCTGTGACTGACTGCATCCGATTAGTGACATATTGGCTTCACATGCAATGTTTATTGAACATTTAATGTACTCGTTTCTCATTATAAAGAATAGTTTATCCTAATCAAAAGGAGGATTTTCTAAAAGCATCGCGGTAGTTTTTTAGTGGATGAATGGTTTGATTTCTGAAAACAGTATTTATAAAGCAATAAAAGACAAGCGACACAAAATTTTACAAACATACGCACACGAATGGGAGTTTCTTGTATAAAAGCAAATCTATTACTTTTATTATTATTATCATTATTCCACTGCTCATTGAGTTAAAATTTCTTTGTCTCAATACAAAGAAAAATATATATATTTCCCTCTAACGTTGTTGATATTTTTGCATTAAGAAATATACACGAAATGACCAGCCGGAAACGAAAGGTGGATATTTAAATTAAAAGGAAAGGATTAGCAGAGACACCGCTTCGAAGGTTGGAAATGTTTCCGATGGATAAAAATCTAGCATGTGCAAATGTATTTTTATTTCATTTTCAACTATTCATTATGAACTGTCAAGTGAACATAAGCAATGCATATAAATTCAACCGCAGTGTCGTCTAAAAGAACGTACATCCGTGAACTAATCTTAACATAGTGACAATCGAAGCAAGCAAAGATAGTTAAAGGAAAGTATGCGAAGTATTCAAACGCCTCGAGACCGACATAATTTTTTACGTTCCCAGTACTTATACATTTTAGCTGAACCTAAAATGGGAGAAACATGATTTGATGGAGTGGTGATAATTATGATACAAATTATGACAGGATAAGATCGAATGAGATGTAGAGGAAACGGGAGAACCCTCAAATCTGCTACGAACCCTTTTTTAACCACTCAAATTCAATAAGGACGGAGAGAGATTTGAGGCCGAAAGATGGAAAGCTTGTGCGCTAGCCGTGGTTGTCCCAGCGGCATCGAGCAGCACGAAGGGCGTCCTTTGTGGCAGGCGACAGGAGGCGGGCGGGGCGTCGCAACGGCAGACGACAGCGGCTGCGGCGGGAGGCGACGACTCTGGACCCGACGCGGCGGCGGCGGTGGGGGCACGCAACACGGCGCTCGGCAGGCATTTAAACCGCGTCCTCCGAAGTCGACGGCGGCGGTGGTGAGGGCGGGGGCGGCCGGGGACGGAGGGGGGCGGGGCCGGCTGCCAGAGGATTGGCAGGTGTCGCGCGCGCACCTGCCGCCGCCGCCGCCGCCGCCGCCGAGCGCTGCCGGCCGCCGGGTGTGAAGGTCGGACGGCGACGCGCGATCCAACCCTGGACGATAGCACAGGGCATCTGTTGCTGTGGCACATGAGGCGGCAAGCCAAACATATCAATAGAGGATGCGAGGTGAGACACGGGAAGGCAAATTGAAAATAGATAACGACGAGCGCTTTGAGAGGCTACGAAGGGGCGAAAGTTGAAAATGTACATTTCAACGATCCAGAGTAGCAACCAGGTATCTCAAAAGCTATGTTTCGAGCTACAGCGTTATAAAACTTGAAAATCGTTTAGAATAAAGTGAAAACACATAGTATTAATTTACAAAAGACTAAGAATTTTCACTTACCAATATACATTTTTTTACTTTCAAATGAATGCGAAATTCACGTACATTATGAATGCAGTAACTTCATACCTCCGAAATCAGAGTAGCAATTATTTCATAGGGAATAATTGATAGGCATCTTTGCTGACGTATTACTGGATTCAAATAAATTCAATCTGTCTGGTAATCAAAGCTGGAATGTGCACAAGAAACAATGTGCTTAAAACGTGAATCAACTTCGACGTCGAAACTGACGCGACCCTCCAGATTGACGCGTGGATTATATTCACTGTTAATGATTCATTCGATTAAAGGTGTGTACTTTTAATTCTAAAATTTAATTTCACAGTTAAATTTATTTTTATTATGTATGAAATAACAAATCTTGTTAATAAAGTTGGAGAAAGGATAACGTGTATGAAATCTGACCAGTGCATCATTTTTTGCTATAAAATGGAATGAAATGTTCATGATAAGAATGATTTATATTGAACGAGAGTAATTTAATTCCCATAAACAGTTTTAAAAAAATGCAAAAATGGAATAGAATAGAAAGGACTACAGCAAATGACGTCGAAATTTATGAGGACAATTACTTACATTATGCAAAAGAGATATAAAGGAATAAGAGACAAGTAACAACGCAATGTGGTAAATTATGAAAGAAAAATCTCGAAACTGCATTATCATCTCATCAGTACTAAAGGAAGTGTAATATGGAGATTCTTCACGAAGAAAGCAATTCCCTGGGGTGAACAAAGAACGGCCACAGAAGCCAACTGAAAATGATTTACGCGCATTTTACGTCGGTAAACTTGAAGCAGCTGTATCATGAGCGGTGCACAATAAAGGCCTAAACTCTCATTACGTTAACGTTGTTGGAGGATAAAGTGTTTCACCCTACAATAAAGATAAAATGTTTCACATTACAGTACGTTAAACAAAAAATCGCAGCTGTTCCCTACCGACAGTTTCCTTGAAAACATATTTTTGTTCCCTCCCTGGAAGCAACTTCGTATTTAGGAAAAATACTGAACCCGTGGAGGAATGCTTACGAATAATACAATTTTCCTCACGCACATTGTATTTACCCTCTTCAAATGTAACATGCTAATTACAGATATACTGGACATTTCATTTTACATTTAATTATCTTGTGCATTTTACTAATAAATTCTAGATATTTAATATTACAGATTAATATTACAGTAATAGAATAATAAAGAAATGTAATTGAAAAGTAAGACAAACTTTACCATAAATGATATAAAAAGGGAGTCTGAGCAGCTAGAAATAATTACGATGTGTAATAATTACGAATACATATCCGCAGATGCACAATTACACGTAAAAATAATTATGAATAATTAATCTTTCAGTTGAAAACTTGTACAACTCTTTAGCAACGAAGGAACAAATGTAGGTTTTATTTCTTGACCAAATACTAAAATAAAGGTTAAAAACTGTATTCGTTTTAAGACTTGTTACTCTCATTGAAGAATAGAAACACGTTAAACTGCTAATCAATCAATAGCTAAGCTACAACAGAACTTTAAAAATTACCTATAAATTCAGCAACTAAAGACATGTCTTAAAGTTTTCTACGCGAGCGTCATGCATTGTGGATTTTTTCCGGGGGTGAAAATAATAAATAAGTGAAATTTCTTGAGTGACTCAGCAAAAATATACATTATATCAACGTAGGAAACGAACCAAGGATCAAACGAATTGGTCAGAATAACATGCGTAATTCCTCGCCGGACTCAGATGGATCAGGGCAATAACTCTCTCCCCTAAGCAGAGGCGAGCGGGGTTTGTGTATCCCTGGGGCGCCGCTGGCCCACAGAAGGACCGGCCCGCCCGTCATCGGAGGAGCGACGCCGCCGCGACCGAGATTTGGGAAGCCTCCAATTACTCCACGCCACGCCACACCACGCGCCGCGCCGCGCCGCGCCGGCTGTCCGCAGAACCGGCCCCCACAGCACATGCGGAGCTCCTCCCCGCCACACCCATGGCTCCGCCCTGTGTCCCGCTCCAACCCAAACCTCCCCGCCTTCGCTGTACCTCCACCCCGCTACCTGCCTCGCCCCCGGCCCCATCCCGCCCAGTCCCCACCATCCCCCATCCTCGACACCACCCTGCTCTGCGCCTTCACTCCATCACCCGATACTCCCTCGACATCGTCAAGGCTCCATCCAATCTCACGCACTACCCCCACCTCTCACCGCCTCCCATCCCGCGGGTCCATCTCTCACTCATCCCTCCTCCTAGGCCACCCTAACTATTACCCCGCCCCGCCCCTTACCTCTTCCTGCGCAGGAATTCCTTCCCATCCCGCCCCAACGTCGGTCACCGCTCCCTCACCACCCCATCACACCCTGCGCGACTACCCCTACTCCTCCCCTCTGCGCCGTACCTCCCAGTGGCCTTCCACCGGGACTCCACGTCTCACCCTCCTCCGCCCCGCCCCGCACCGGCCCTCCTTGTGACACCACCCTTCCCTCTCAACCCCAGCGTCACCACCCCTCCTCCAAGCGCGACGAACCCGACTGGTAACGCATCACCGTTCGACCGACGGCCCCAGGAACCGCCACAACACCACGTCACACTGAGTTTTTAATGCTTATTCAGACGCGGATGACAATTGATTCGCGTTCTCAATCTCGAAACCTAGACTTTTCCATTTCTTCTCGTTGGAGACAATTGAACTCTAAAAAATAACAGAAAACTGTTTATAATACAGGAATTATCGTTATGTTGTTTTGAGTTTTCCGTTTTGTTCGCATGAAGCTGAGAAATGAGAAAGCATGCACGTGTTACTCTACTAGTACTAATGTACTGAAAAATTCTCTACAGCAAAATTTCTCATTTTTAATACTCACTTCAGTACGTATACAAAATACACAAGAGTAGTATATGTGACACTAATAGATTTCTATGAAATAGTATTTCTTACCATGTAAGATAAAGTTCTGTAGGAAGGTATTTCAAAGAATTCAGCATTATTTTGTAGACATCTGCCAAACATGATTAGCAACTGGGCGTCGGCAAGAAAGAAACAGAAGACACCATCAGAAAGAACTAAAAAATAAAATCAATAGATGTATTTACTTGTGTGATTTTCTGATCAAGAAATAAAGAACGAATATCCTACTATGATGACAGGTCTCTGAATCCAATCAACATCTTTCGAAGAAAAAAGCCAGAGGAAATCAGTAAAGCAAATAACAAATTTATTCTCAGAAAAAGAGTCACTCAAATACGGTTTTGGGTCTAAAGCCTGAGAATTGGTTCTTCTTTTAAAATGAATCAAAACTCAGGATGTTTTTAATGAGTTATGTAACCTAAAATTGTAAAAGTGCTTACACTAACAAACTCTCTCTAGGCGTTTTCTCCTCTAATTACAATGAGCTTCAAACAATCGTTTCGATGCTGTTGCCAAACTGAAAACACTGGTAATAAAGATGAAAAGGAAGATGAGTGGTTCCGCAATTGCCAGGGTACTTGCGTAGAGCACACACATTTCTAGAAATCTGGTTAGTATCGAAATACAAGAGAGATTTCTGAACATGTTGAGAAATGCCTCTGACTTCTTTTTCTAAACTAGCCATGATTAGGATATTTGCCTGTTGTTCCTGATGTTTCGAATTTAGGTTGTAGGATTTAACAACATAATTATTATTTCTATTCTTATCAATGCTCGACTTCCTGTTAATTAAAAACGCGATGAAACTGAATCAGTGCGTGTGCAAAGAGTTCTTGTAAGGCGCCTATCCCACGGTTCACGAGTAAACAGGAAGACTAACTTGCTTTTAAGAAATTAACTGTTTAAAGAACACTTGTATTCACTGAAATATTTCTTTAGATTTAACAGATTGCTGAAATGTCTACTTTGAAATGAAGTTACTTGTATTCAGAAATTTACGTAATCCCATTCAATTCCAACAAAATGAATAACATTTATGGGATATAAATAAACAAGTTATATCTTTTGAATGAAAAAAATTCAAAACTTATTTCTTAGAATCACTTTTCCCAATACTGATTAGATTTGAGGAAATGTCAAAACACGCAACGAAAGCCGAGAACCCATCCATCACTCTTCATACTTTCTATTTCCAAGGCAGGGGCACTGGAAAATCGAAATAAACGCATAACTAATTGTATTTGGAACTTTTTTTATTGATATACATCGTTTGCTGTCACCTTGTTCATCAGATATACAATTATGACAGATGAAGATGATTTGCACTTTGCAGATCATGAAACTCTTGCAAACGCGCGGTTGCAAACATTAATATATTACTTACTTTATGTAAGGAACGCAAAAAACTAAGTCAGCTGGTACCACTGTGAGGAGATAGGTGAAGAAAGATGATTTGCAAAGGGGCCGTCCACAAATTACGTAACGCAAATTTCGAGTATTTTCAATTACCCCCTCACCCTTATAACGCACTTCCCTATCTCTCTGTAACGCATCGTAACGTAATTTATGGATGATCCCAAAGGGTAAAATTATGTGAATATAATGAATGAAATATTGTACTTAAATGATAATTAACATAATAATTAATTTCTTGAATTGGTTTTAGAAAAGTGTCTTAGAGAACATTAGAAACAACACATTTCGTGAAACTCACATTTCAAACAACGAGAAAAGATTCTAATCAATTTTTACCTGGCAATGCATAAAACATGTTTAAAAGAGAAAAATATCTATACCGCGTTGTGTGTTTTTGCAGTTAAAAATGTCTTACGAATGATTTTCGAATTTTTATGGAATATGAACTTCCATAATATTTTATGGAACGTGAATCTCTCTTCACGTCCAAGTTTCCAGACAAGCGGGCAAAAATTGGAAGTGATGAGCCATTTTGATTGAGTACGTACTTCTTAATCGTGATGTGTTAGAACAGCAGTATTTCCCCGTGATAGTTAAATCGTTAAAAACCAACCAACCAACATACAAGTATAAATAAACGCGTAAAATTAGAAAAAAAAACTTATAAGTTTTATCATTGTTCCTGCGGAGTATGTCTGTCAGGAGTTGGTATCAGAAGCAACATAAAAAAAACTCTACAAAAGGAAGGTGTTCCATATCTTCGTGTGTCAATCGATGAGCCCGAAGTAAACCATCTTCATTTCCGTTTGTCTCCTAGTTTAACGTATTATATTCTTAATACACTTGTTCATCATGCTGTATTCAAAAACTGAATTTTTCCTATGTTAAATGGTAACCGAAAAGCGTTGAAACCGTACATGAGCTACGCGTCTGAAGTGCCTAATACCTTTAAAAAAAATTCTAGTTCATGGAGATCGTCATTTTAAAAATAAGCTCCTCAACTTTTCTGAACAACTCCTTTCTACTTCAAAGTATCCCTTTGCCAACCGCCCGTGAAGGCGAATTACAAGCGACACCTGCGTTTCGCCACGTTTCTCCAGAGAACCTAAGGCGGCGGTGGCGGCGGCGACAGGGAGCCGGGGGCGGCGGGGGCGGCAGAAGCCCGAAGGTGAACAAGTCTCCTCCTCGCCCGAAGGCGCTGCTCCCATCGGCGGGTGAACAGGTTGGCGCGGTGACGTCAGTGGCGCGGAAATTAAATCATATTTATTTTCGCCTCACGCGTTACTGTCGCGTGCGAAGAGAAGAGCGACGCGAGCGCGAGGAGCGAGCGCGTGCGCGTGACTGCGCGCGGACACGCCCACGCGTGCGCGCGCGAAGTCCACCGTTGAGTGGCTGTGCGCACTTGACGGCGACCTACTCGCGCGAACGGCCAGAACGAGCAGGTTGCGTCGCAGTGGGGCTAGGCTGGGAGCAAGTGGCCGGGCGGGAATGGCACAGCGTCAACACGTGCGTCTCGAGGATCGCCGATCACCGCCCGAAGAGCGGCGACGGGACTTTCTCGAGGTGCAGTGCCGTATGAGGCAGTTGATGCCAAATGGAACCACTCCCTCTGGCATTTGAAGCTGTTAAAACCGGAGTGGGCTACTAGTGGTTTCCAAAAAACGGTGATTGATATACCATCTCTCGATCGTTCTGGAAAGTTTACTTGAACCAGTCTGCCATAGAGTAAGAGAATTCCTGTGCTTCTTGTGTGTGAATGGAGCATTGTGAAATACACTATACCGGTATTAGCAGCCCAATGTATGTTCTTCAAAAGGACGAATGAAATTTCTAGACGTCTGATAATACACGCATACAAATAATTATTAGAACTCAAGACACTGTATTCCTATGCTTAAGGAAGACTGGATAGATTGAACATTTGAAAGTAAGTATTCACGAATGTTTAACTTTTTAAAATCTTACTGTTACCTAGCTAACCACTGAATTGCTGCCCTTTTCATAAACTCTTTCTTCAGAATAATCCCAGATAGTATTCAATGCAGTCCAGGAACGATGCAGATAATCAGGTTTTATTATTTTGGCCAACAAAGAAAAGAAAAATCAGTACAGTAATAAGGACAGACAAAAAAAAGACAAGTTTCTTGTTGGCGAAGACTAAGTCAGGGAATCTATATTTTGCGACTGGACCTTGAGAAACCCCTTAGATGTTAGGGTACGTAAGAATTTTTACATAAAGATTAAGTTGTTACATTAACATTGTCAAAATATCTCATTCCCAATTTATACGTAATTTAGGAACGGTAAACATATTATACTTAAAGGGCACGAGACATTCTCAACACTATCGTTTGTGTGAAAGATCCAACCCGCGCACAAGACACCTCGAACCTGTCCCCTCTGCCAGCGAGCACCGAGAGTCTGTTGGAAACGCAACTGGCTGCACCCACGCCGCCGCGCCGTCGCGCCGCGTCGGTCGGGTGGGCGTCGATGGCGCGGCACGGCGCGGGGATGCGCCGCCAAATGCCAAGGGTCGCGGGTCGTGGCCCGGCGAAGTGGGGCGCCCCGCGCCTCCGCGGCCGCCCGCGCCCGCGGCGCGAACTGGCGTCTATCGCCCCATCTCGGCACGCCGCTCCGCCCGCGCCCGCTCGCCCCTCGCGCCTCAACGGGAACTTACTCACTAATGTCTCACACGGTACCTACCCTTTGAAACTGCGGCATGCCACTTTCGAGACAATCCATGCCTAGCCCCGTTCTCGTTGGAAGCATTATCGTCCAGTAATTACGACAGTGGCAGTAGCTCGTATGTTTTAATGCTCCTCAGAACAAATTTTCCTAAACCGAAGAAAAATGTTGCATTTCTGCAACAACGTCGGTACATTAACGAATATATCTGCCGGCTGATTAAAATCAATGTAGGAATAGCTGTTGGTGGCTGTAAGGATGGATCTGATGGATGTCTAGACGGTACCCTTTGCAACTGCGGCATTCCGCTTTCATGTCATTCCAGGCCTAGTCCCGTTCTCATTGGAAACATTATAGTTTAGTGAAGAAGCAAACACCCGACCGACCGTCTGAAATGCATCTCATCATCCAGTATCTAAGACAGTGACAAAGTGAGCTCATATGTTTTCAGAAGTTCTTCAGAACATATTTTCCCCAAACAGAAGAAAAAAATGTTTAATTTCTGCAACAACGTCGGTGAATTAACGAATTGGTCTATATATCTGTCGGCTTATTAAAATCATTGAAGCAATAGCTATTTATGGCTGTAAGAATGAGTCTGACGGATGACTACCAGGACGATCAGATAAGTCTATTTCATGTGCTGTGCACAATGTATATCATGTTTTTGAGAGACACCAAAATAAATTAAATCAACGTTGTAAAGTTTACAATAATTTGATGTTTACTTCTTTGAAAAAATAAAAAATAAACTGAGCTCATTTCATTGAAGCAACTGATCAAATGCACATAAAAACTGAAAGACAAAATATGTTTCAAGTGGTTCAAAGCAATACCATTATTTGAAAGTAAATTAAGCCTTAATTCAATAACAGGAATTCAGCTCATTTCACGCCAACGCAAAAGCGCCCTTAGCAGAGACCGGTGGGGGGGGGGGGGAGACCTTTGCTGCTCCGAATGGGGCTCGGTGTCGGCGTCGCCGCCGCGGAGCGCATCCCGTTGTTCTTAACGGCGCGGCGCCGCGATGCCCTTTGGATCCCGCTGCTGCTCCGCCAGATCCCCACATAGATAGCGCCAGCGCGCATCTAGTGGCGATTGTTTATAGAGCTTAGGCCCAGCGGCGGAAGGGCCCCGATGGCCTTCGATGGGAAACCAATTGCTCACGACTCGACGACATTGCCTCGTTCTATTACATTGCGGTTAGTATGTGGAAGATTTGCCTCTTTTTCTGGGTATCCAGCAGGGCATTTTTACTTTCCTTTTTGATAATAAATTTGTATGTTCTGGCAAACCGTTCAATAAGAGATACCTTCATTTTTTCTCTAGCTTTTTTAAATTCTAGGACCTTGTGATGTGCCTAATATACATCGCAGGCAATATATATTGAAACTGATGTATTGTGTAAGCGATACAGTGGTGATAAAACCTGAGTACTACAAATAGTAGATCTTTATGTAATTCCGTATCTTCATTTCATTCCGTCGAAGTAAGCATGTCCAAAATTTAATATTTCATCCCTCGGTCGACAATGTCTATTCCAAATAATTTCAATATTTAATTTTACTGTTCATATACTGTATGGATAAATTTATATAAATATTTTGCGCACAATATTTGTATAAATATGAAATTACAAAGGTTTGAAAACGGACTCTTTTTTATTTCCTTTCTTGAAACCAACTGCGAGGAAAAAATAAAAAAAATGACCTATTTACTCTCGAGATGGAAACTTTTTTCTTCAGCTATCACTGCAGGAAGCACAGATTTTCGGCCAGGTGTACGATTTCTTACGCTACCGGGCACAGTTTAGAAGGATGAAGGTCTGATGTTTACGAGAGAAAGTGTTCCTAAGGTTACTTATACTAAAGTCCACTCTCACATTTCCAATTACAGAACAGCACCTGATGAAGTGAAAATTAACTGAGCATACGTTGATGGCCGTGGTTGAGATTGTTTTACCGTTAGGTGCCTCGTGAGATCCAAGTGATTAGAGTCGCGACTGAAAGCATCCAAATGATCAGCTGCAGCTATCATTGGGGGTTTACAAAATAATACAAGTAGTTACTACTCACATTTCTCCAAGCTTCTTCACCTGGTGTTAACACTCACACAAAAACGATGTAGAGTCTCAAACGAATTTCTTTAAAGAAAATAAGAAAATATTTGACACTGTTTTTTATAGAGGTGAGAAAAAAGAATACATTGAATTTATGCAACGCGAGAACTTGTAAAGGACTTGAACTACTGACGATGTAATAACACCGTTAAAAGTTGTGTCCTATCTTCTGTTTTCAACATTTGTCATCAATGACAACTGATGTAAACTAAGAGTCCAATCCGAAATTAAATTTAATAAATCTTAAAAAAACTAATGTTTTAAATCTGAAGGTATTGCAATACATATTACTTGCCATATTTAATTGTTCTAAATGAAGACTTCCGTCAACAGAAACCTATTGAAAACCTGACCTACATACTCGTAGTACCTCATGAAAGGATTGCTAGCTCACTTGCAACACGCCACATTCCTATTTATACAGCTGTAACAGTTTTACACTCCATGTACCACAAGCGTCTCTCTTGCCGAGTGAATCGCAAGGGTCGCGTGTTCTGCCCCGGTTATGACTTCCAGGAAGACGAGAGCGTTTGCGAGAGGCGGTTCAAAGCAAGCAGGCGCATTACCTGACTTGCTGCCAGGCGGGATCTTCGCCATCGAGAAAACACAGTGGACGAGCGGCCAAACTATTGCAGAAATTCACGAGGAAGAAAATTTTAGTGAAGAAATATTAAGTATAAAATTATGAAGTAAAATTCAAAAGATATTGCATCAAAGCAATATTCAAAGTGAAAGATGTGAGAAGAAAACAGGAAATATACTGGTGGAATACAAAAACTACGATTCGAGAATAAATCAAAGAAAAGTGTTAAGACTGTACGCACGGTGTACATGAGATAATAAAAAATAAATGATCGAGACAAGGTGAAGTTGAGATGAAGGAAGAAATTATTTAAAAACTTTTAATGAAGAATAAAATTTTAAATGAGGAAGCTGAAGTACACAAACATAGCTCTATAGTCTTTTCAAGTAACAGCTAAGACGAACGGAATAAGAAATAAGAAAGCAAATGAAGAAACAAGTAATAAAAAAGACAAAGAATAGAAAACAAATGGTAAAATATAATATAGGAAAGCAAACACATTTTGGTCAGGGACTAGAATGAGCATCTCAATTACAATTTTCTTCCTCTTATTATCTTGATGTTTTTCTATAATTTATTAATGTTTTTATTTACACGCAGAATATGTATTGGTCACAATCATAAGCTAAATAAATACAGACCAAATAACAAAACGATGATTCCAATCATAATTTTATTTTTAATTAATAGACGTTTCGATTCCCAAGTGTGAGATCCTCTGCTATATATAACAGCTACAGATAGACACACACACACACATATGTATGTATATATACACACACATACACACACACACACACACACACACACATATATATATATATATATATATATATATATATATATATATATAGGTACATAAATGTTATATACTAAAGAGGATCTCACACTTAGAATTCGAAACGTTTATTAATAAAAGCAAAATTATGACCGAAATCATCGTTTAGTTAATTTATTGATATTTAAGTGTTTAAATACAAAGTGATGATAAGGAAACAAACACCCACAGCACGTAGGCTTAGGGGGCACTAGGAGCCAGGCAGCAACGGCAGTTGCAGTGGCACAGCGGTTTGAGTGCGGGACCCAGCCTCCACCGCCGCCGCCGCCGCCGCCGCCACCACGTCACATTCCGCCAGCGCGCACACCTGCCGCGTCTGCGCCGTGGCGCCGCCGCCGCCGTCGCCGCTCGCAGCGACCTCGACGCCCGCAACCGACGCCGGCGTCGCCGCTGCTCTGCACAGCGCCACCGGCGCTTTTTGTCATCGGCGCCCGCTTCGCGCAAGATATACGGCAAACGGTTCGCCTCGGCGGGGCAATGATTATTGGAAATTCATAAGCTTCCCGAGAATTTGTAAATGAAACAACTTTTTTTTCACTAAAAATATAAACAAGCAGTTCGTTGAGTGGAACAATCGCCGATTGCCTAATTTATTTCTTCTCATTTGTATTATTTGTTTGAAAATTATAAAACAAAAACAGAATTATTGTTTTTCAGTCTGTACTGAATAAGTCATAATGCATATTTGATAATAAATAATTATACTCACGAATTTATTTTGTCATTGTTCGAAAAAAATATCGTGATAAGAATAGATAAAGAAATGTTGTCTTATTAATGAAATCCAAGTCAGTAATAACTGCGTCCTCACTCATCTCGTAATCGCCGAGTCGTTCGAGTCCTGAATAACTAAACACACACCACTTGTAGTTGAGAATTACTCATGCATGTTAAAACCTGCTTTAAAGTCCGTTTTGCGGAAGAAGCAAATTCAGAGGTTCTTGTGCAAATAATAAAACAGTGTCGTTGACCTTCGCACTCCCGCCGCCCGTTTTAGTAAGCACATACTATGTGATTATATGCGTGTATGATTTTTTTGCGTAACATCAGTAGGTATAAGAAATTATCAATGTATATTAAAAAGTTCTTATATAACAGTAATAAAACCAAAGACATGAACAAACAAAAAATTAAATTAAGTTGGCAAGTAATATGTTACGTAATTTGATCACACTGAATAACATGTTTAGGGCTTGTTTTTATATTAATCACTACGTGTAAGTAGTATTACACAAACGAGAACACACTTCTGAGTCTTGTAACACTTGTATCTAACAATTCATTTCCAACAAGAGTAAACGTATGTATGTACATGAGTTGTGCCAACTCTGTTCCTGAGTGTAGGCGAGGGAGCAAGTCTATAAACGTATCCATTCCCTCTTTTACAGGTGAACACATGTGTGTTGATATTTTCCACTGAATAAAGAATGGTATGGTGATAATAGGACAATGATGACTAATGGTATAAGTGTTCAGACAAGATATGAGGAAGAGCAAAAAAACCAATTTTCAACAGCATGGTGCCGATACTAGGACCCTCTCCAAGCCTTTGAGCCGGCGAATAAGAACATAATAATGTTAAATAATAAAATCATAACAAAATCATTGTGGTATGTAATTCGTTTAGCTGTTAAAACGCCAATTCCTTGTATTATTGATTCCTTGCAGGACGAAGGTCTATGACTATTATAATGATATGATATTTGATATTTTATTGGAAGTTGTTGTTGTTGTTATTATTATTATTATTAATGATGATGATGATAACAATAATAATAATAATAATAATCATAATAATAATAATAATAGCTACCTCCGCTGGCAGATCTGTAGTTCCTTCGAAGTTCCAAACACATGCCCCAAGTGGTACAATCACTCACCAAAACCGATAACGTGTTGGGTTGTGTACAATGTTGTATGACCAACAAATTCAAGCTGATCGCATGATAACGGCAAACAAACCGGATATTGTTATCCGGGATTTGGAAAAAAAATCTTGTCGATATTGCTGTACCTTGCAATCAAAACTTCGCCAAGGAGGCAGAGAAACGTCTTAAATGCAAGAGTTTGGAAATCGAGATCAGCCGGATGTGTGGCGTAAAAGCAGAGATCGTCCCAATAGTTATTGGAGCTCTGGGATTTGTTCCGCAAAATCTGTGTAAGAACTTGTCTAAACTCTAAGGTAATTCAAAAGACTGGGAAGTGCAAGAAATCGCTTCATTTGGAATAGCCCACATTTTGCGCATAGTATTGTAGAGGCAGTCCCTAGAACTGCTCCTTAGGTAGTTGGTTGCAACCTGGAGTAGATTTTATATTCACCGACTCATAACATCTTTAGTCGTGATATAGAGGAATAATTATTAATAATATTAATTATTATTATTCCGTAGAGGGAGCAGGGGAAGGGGCTGGATTCGCCACACGTCGCGAGGGCGGGCGGCTGGGCCCGAACCGGTCGCATTCCGCGGACGGGCGGGCGGGCGGGCTGGCTGGCGGGCGTAAAAACGCGGGTAGTACTCGCGCACCGTCGAATCGATCGAAGGTCGAGAACCTGTTTCGGTGGCACACACTGGCCCAACGGCCGGCAGGACAATATATAATTAACAAAATAATAATAAATGTATCGGTGGGGCAGGAGTGAAGAGCAAGGCTGAATTACGCGATGCTGAATGCTCCGGGTTCGAATTTCGTGTTGTCACCATTCGAGTTGTGGATTGGTTGGTCTTCTGTATCTCGTCTGAAAATCCAATCGTTTTTTCAAATTCCTTCATTACCAATCATCATTATCATCATTATCACATTCGTCTTCGTCGTCGTCTTTCATTCCTGTACAAGGTTCCTTGCTATAAATGCGAAAGCTAACCCGACGACTGTAATTAACTTCTCAGAAATGTGAAAGATATAAAAGGTATAATCCTACTTGCTTACCTATATTCAGGTGTGATCCATGGTGACTGGAGAAGCTGGCAATGTGATCACATCGTAAAACACGCCCAGGCCTCATATTGAACGGAAATTCTGCTCGGGGCGCGTTTTTAATTATTTTTTCTGTGATTTACGTTTGATGTGGTTACAGAATTACACAAGCACACACAGACTCATACACAAATATATAAGGTGTCTCAAATGCTAAGGTCATTAGTTCTCTCAGTGTAGTGTTTGTAATATCCAGGGAGGTGGCGGCCCACTCCCGCTAGTTCATGAGAACGATCTGCATCTGCACTTCAGCTTGCGGGGGCTTTCCCGTTTTCAGGTACTTCTGCCACCGGGATACTGCCCCAGCCAACAAGCTCCCCACGGATGTGATAGTGTGAGTACGAGTACGATTGTGTGTAAGGGGAAAGGAGAGGACAAAGATCGCGCGCCGATCGGTGGCCCTTTTGTTATGACACTACTCCGGTTTTCGCCTGGTATTGATCGTAGAAACTATGACAAACCCGAGCAGAGCAGCCGAACGCCAGAATTCTCCTCAAGACAGCAGCTAAATTCGCGTTTGCTATCAAGAATGTGTTGAATCTTCGTCATTTCGGAAACTCGAATTCTCGAACCTCCCGCCCAGAGACAGTGTAGTGTCAACTGTAATGTTATTGCCTTGAGCTATGGAAACCGATGAGGCGAATGATGGTTTTGTGTAACTGAACGGGATTTGTGTGTGTGTGAATGTTTTTGAAAGTGTGTATGAGTATGAGAGTGGCTGTGAGCGTGTGACAGAGGCTGTGAGTGTGTGACAGAGTGACTGTAAGTGTGTGAGAGAGTGGCTGTGCGTGTGTGAATGGCTATGAGTGTGTGAGAGGGCTGTGAGTGTATGAGAGTGGCTGTGAGTGTGTGAGAGTGGCTGCGTGTGATAATGGCTGTGAGTGTATGAGAGCGTGGCATTCACGTGTGTGAGCAGCACGAGTGTTTGCGCGTGTGTGTGGGTGTGCGTGTGTTCTGCGCGCTGCGCGTGTGGTTCGGCCCAGTGTGCCGGTCAGGTGCGCTGCGGTCCCGCTGCGCCCGCGTCTCCACGCGGTGGCCGCGTCCCGACGCCGCCGCCGCCGCCGCCGCCGTCGCGACGCCAACGGGCTCGGCGGGTTTTGCGTCATCCCCGAGCGTCCGCCTCGCCAGTTACGACGGCGCAGCCCAGCGAGAGTGAACACCTTGGCGGACTTGGGAATAACTGTTACTCGCATCCTTTTAGTATTCCTTGTAGTAAATATGGACATTGGGAAAGTGATGTTTTCATGACATCATCTATTTTAACGACTGTGTTTGAATAGTTTACTGTGGGAAATAATGTGAAGGTGCAGTATTCAGCGATGTACAAACATATGTAATTATCATTTCCATACGTACACTACCTGTCGTGCCAATGACTAGTCTCTGCTAGTTTTGTACCTATTATCAATTCATAAGCTATTAAATAAGATGTGTGATTATTTCGATGCACATGGCAATTTTAACAGATAATTCTGGATTTCAGTAGTAGAATCAATATTCTGAGTTAGTTTCAAAGCAACCATTTTTTCTGTATGAGTACTTGTATACGAATGATTGCGCAATCCTTTCTGCATGTCTGGTCCGGTTTATACAAAGTAAAACCGAGGTCTAAGATAATAATTTCTTAATGCACTGTTCAATAAATTTTAACTGTTCACCGGAAATTGTGTATTGAATTTTAAATCTTAGGTGGGCACCGAAAAGTTTTGCCCTGCTGTTGACTCCATTTTGCATGGAATGTTGCATTGACAAAACATACTATTATGTATACTTTACGTAGAAATAATTCTGTGTTCGCATGCAGTTGTCACGTTGAGTTTATTACTGTAAGTAAAGTGAAGGAAGTGATTTCTCAGGTGAATAACTGTGATTGTAGAATAAGCTTGTAAAGTTATATCAATTAAACGTTAAGATCATAAAACTAATTGCCTTTGAAAATTATTCCAACGAAATTTGAAACTCAGCCTATCAGTGACTTGTAACTTGAAAGCGCGACAATTTCGCAATAACATTTATCAAATCATGATGACTGCATAGCGGTATCGTTAAACCAGAATACGAATGTAAGAACGAATTGCTGTTCTCGACCACGCCGGTGTTTCACATCCAACACAAACATCAGAAGCTCCTGAAACGTCTTACTTCTCCCTCCGCACCGATTAATTTATTCCGCCTCCTGTATCTTTTATCTTCCTTCACACCTTACACGATCCGGAGCGCGGCGGGGCCAATCAAGGGGTGATTGAACGGCGGGGCAGGGCCATGTGGGGAGCAGCGGCGAGGCGTCGGGGTGCGTGTCCAACAGCGTTACGACGCCCGGCAGCGCGTCGCCTTTACAGGGTCATCGGCGCAGCGGAGGAGGCGGCGGCGGCTGCAGGCGTCGTTTACACGCCCCGCGACGAGTGGCAACGGCCTCAAATCTGGGCAGCGGGCCGGTCGGAGCGGGCAGCTGGCCGGCGGATGCGCGGCGCCCCGGGCCTCGCGCTGACCCAATCTCTGCTGCGGTCCAGGCGACGCCGCCGCCGCCGCCGCTGCGACGGACCCGTCCGAAGAGCGGCCGACGGTGACCAATGCAGCATCTGCTGGGGCTCCAGGCGCCACAAACGAGAAAAAGCGTTTGTGATTAAAAAGGCGGGAGAGAAAACACTCATCCGGTCGTTGATTGATTGATTGACTGATTATTTCGGGTTTCCGGGCGTGACAACTGCAATAGCCATTGGTCCTTTAAGTGAAGTGCATGTGTTTATTGCGGGAAGAGGCGGTGATCTTCTCAAGGACTCAGGCCACGAGGTCTGCTCTTCCATCTGACCACGTAAATTTCGCTACGCTCCTTTCACCAACTAGCGGAGAAAGAAGGTATTCCATGGATGACGATACAGGCGATTTTGAATTTAGCTCAGAGGCGTCATTTAGGCTTGAGGATCTTTTACATGCAAGTAAATCTACTAACATGGGACAGCCGGCTTTACTTCCCCTCCGAAGGAAGGCTGTACGAAGGATATTTTCGCCCCTAAAAATCCACGGCTTCGATCGGGTTTGAACCCGTGAACTTGGGTATAGCAGTCCGTTACGGTAACCATCGCCGCCGCATCTGCTGGGGTTCGAGGCGCCACAAACGAGAAAAAGCGTTTGTCGTAATTAAACAGGCGCGAGAGAAAACACTCATCCGGTCGTTGATTGGCTGATTATTTCGGGTTTCCGGGCGCGACAACTGCAATAGTCATTAGTCCTGTACGTGAGGTTTATGTTTTATTGCCGGAGGAGGCGGTGATCTTCCCCGCTGCGTGGCGAGATCGCTAAGTCGGCGGGATTTTCCCCAACCACGTATCTCCCACCAGCGAGGCACCTTTTCAGCAGGGACAAGCTCTAAGCTCCCGACATGTGTGGTGGTGCAGTGGATGTAAGTGTGTGTGTAAGTACGGGGTGGGGATAGGACAAGGCAGAGGAAGGAAGGATTGAGCGCAATCCTTGGCTCTTTTATTAAAGTACTGCTCCGGTATTTGCCTGGTATTGATCGGAAAAAACACGGAAAATTGCAAATCAGATCAGGTGGTCGCTACAATTCCCTTCCAGACAGTGACTGAATTCGACCTAGCTGTGTACCTACCGTCGAAAATCCTGTCATCGTCAGGACGCGAACCTTAAGACCTGCCGGCTAGGGGGAGTGCGGTGACATCCGTTGACGCCTAAGTTAGTTGCTGAAGCTGGAGGTGCCATGAACGAGGAAAGTGTTCAACTTGATTAAAAGGCGGTGAAGGGAAAATAGTCATCCTGGTCATTCACCCATTACTTAACGCATGACACTGGTTTATCACTCTTCTGATGACCTTGCCCAATTCATCGGCCTTTCATCTTCGTCAATAAAGACTGAGATATTGCCCGTTCATTTTATCTATCCGTTTTAAGTTGTCTGTGTATTCTCTTGCCAACAACTTAACTTTGTATAATGATATCAATATTCTCTTCCTCTCGTCTTAATTGTATAATGTGGACTATAACAATAGTACTTTCTCGTAACGAACGCAGGTTGTGAATTGTTAGTTATTTTAAGATCAAGCAATTGGTGTACGTTTCCAACCAAGAAATATAAAATGAAGGCCAAAAACCTTGGTCCTCTGACAAAGTGTCAACAGACAGGTTGAATAAAAGAGGGAAGTGGTGATGATAACATAGATGATACTGATGGAGATAGCACTTGTGACAGCGATTGCGCTTGGCACCCGAGACAATGGCGGAGGAGGAAAGGACGGGCGGTGCAACTGGAGAGAGGTATGCGGCGACATGAAAGAGTAAAGGTGATGCTGCACTGATACTGAGCACTAATCACTAACTCGGACAGACAAACGAGTTGATATACGAAATGTATTAAAAACTGAATAGAGAGTGCCAAATAATTGTGTTCATTGATGACTCATCTAGCCTTCGTGGAACATATCAGAATAAGTAACTAAACTTTAAATTTTAAAGGTAGTTATCAATATTTTTCGATCTTGGCAACATACACTTCTTTACGTATATTCTTTGAAAAAATGGAGGAAAAATTGTTAACTTTCTAACGCATCACTAGAAGCTATGTCTTGTAATTAAAAACTAAAAATCTTCATTCAAAATGCCAAATTACGAATTCGGTAGACTGTGGCATCGCTGTAATACGAAAACTGTAATAGTTGCGTAAATTAAATTCGAACATATATGTTTGTTCACGTTGTTTACAAATAAACATCACATAAGAACCAGTACATGTCAATGTTTGAAGGAAAACAACTAAAATTAATTAAATTGAGATCTTTTCAATGAACGATAAATCAATGTCTGTCAAACGTGACACTCACCGGAACAAGGAAAACTTCGTCCAAGACTGATTCATGTTTCAGAGTACCTATACAATTTTCTTCGCTAGTCGTAGAGGAAAGATTTGAAAACAACCGGAAGCGCAGAAAGCATTCACCCGTCCACGCGCATTGTCTGCTGCCGCAGGTCGCAAGGTCAAGATCCACCGCGTGCGACGACGGGTCTCGACAGCACCTGACGTGTGGACGAGGCAGTTCCCTCGTCATTATCGCCCGAACACCCGGCCCGCCTTCTCTGGCGCCGAAACGCAAGAAGCGGGATCCCCGCACGGCTGCAACGGCGGCGCGCAATCCTTTGATTCAGCTGGCGGAGGAGGAGGATGTTGGCTTTTTATCAGGGAGAAAGCCCCAAGAAGCGGCCTCCATGTGCCCCGAGCGCGGCGCTAGTGGCGGCAGGTGATATGACGGTGACCAGGTCAGCTCTGCCGCGCCGCGAGTGAACAACCTCGAGCGCGTGGCACACCTGCCGGCGGCGGGCGGCGGGCAGGGCGGGGGGAGCGGGGGGCAGCGGGGCGGGGCGAAGTGAGGCGGGGGTGGGCAGAGCGGAGCGGCGCGGGGCGGGGCGGGGCGTGATGGAGCGGGGTGGGGCGGAGCGGGGCGAGGCGGAGGGCGACGAAAGGGACGGGGAGGCAGGACTGGACGGGACGGGACAGGACGGGAAGGGACAGTCGGGACGGACGGGTGGGTATGGGACGGCGGGCGACGTGCGGGGTGGGGAGGAGTGACACGGGGGTGGGCAGAGCGGAGCGGCGCGGGCCGAGCCGGAGCGTGGCGGAGCGGGGCGGGGCGGAGTGGGGCGGGGCGGGGCGACGAGCGGGGCGGGGAGGCAGGACGGGACGGGACGGGACGGGACGGGACGGGGCGGGGCGGGGCAAGGCGAGACGGGGCAGGACGGCGGGGAGGAGCGGGTCGGCGGGGCGGGGCGGAGCGGAGCGGGACGGCGGGGCGGGACGGGACGGGGTGGGGTGGGGTGAGGTGGGGTGGGCGTGCGTCGCGAGCAACAGCTCAAGGAGAGCAGCGGTTTTCGGAAGGGGTAGTCAAACCACAGACCTCACGAGCAACATTGGAATTGTTACCAAGCGAGCTTCTCAGAACCACTATGTATTTCAGCGCAACTTCACCACACAAAGAGGCATATTAAAGTTAGGGTTTTTCAAAATGCTTAGTTAAGAAGCATCGGAATTATTTCATTGCTGTAGTATCAAGCAAAATAATGTTCAAATAACGAATAGCTATTGAAATGAGATATGTGCATTTAAAAGAGCATTAATTTAGGTATGTAGTCGGAGTGAGTCGCCACAGGTAGCGTAGTCATGTTTATCTAAATAGATACTCGACACATTTTCATTTCCTATATTTTCCATCATATTATTACCACAACCAATCATCACGTAGAAAAACACTCGAATGCAATTATCTATTTATTTTACAATTTTATACAATTCCATTCATTATAAATATTTTCCTCTGGCAACGCAATGTCTTTACAATAATACTTGGCTGTCTGCTTTATGGTTTTCAGGCTAATAAACACGTTTAGCTAATACACTATAAATAATATCAAATAATAAAAACGTTAGATTATTAAATTTGGCTTTGCAGCTTTTAGAATCTCTAGTTCAAAGCATTCACCATTTTTTTAAATACTTTAAAAGGATGCAATTCCTTTTAAAGTTTGTTTAGTACAAAAATGACTAATAATAAATGAAATGATTTCATTACTTCATTACACCAACTGTTGAATTATCTGCTCATCGTAAAACACGAGAAGGAATCAAGGAGAACAGAGTAACAACGGAGGCTGTCGATGAGGCTCTCACGGTAGTGAAGGGCAACGATCTGTTCTGAATGAAACATCCCGTAATGTATAAACTACTCCATTCCCGCTTCCTAACGCCAAAGAACAACTCAACAAACAGATGGGCAACAAGCTTCCGATTTTTTTTTTCCCGCGGACCATTTACGACGCCTTTTACGAGATCTATAAAATGGGCGGGAGAGAGGGAGGGAGGGAGGCTGGGAGAAACAAACACACTCGTCGCATCTCGCTTCGCGGCACGGGCGCCCATTGACAGCAGGGCGATCGTGCTGCGCTCTCACAGGCAGCCAGCGCACTCGCTGCCAGGCATCTGCTGGAGCCAATGCCCGCCCGGCCGAACACCTGCATGCGACTAGTGTGCACGCGTCATCAGTGAGACTGGGTACGTTCCATTGATAAGAGAGAAAAAAACTGTAACGTAATGTTGAAGGAAGTGCTAAGAGAATGTGATTTCGTGTTGCAATACAACGTCAACACTGCACTGAAGCATAAATAGAAATCAATAATTAGAATAAAGCAGAGCTAGTAAAAATTTGTATTTGTTAAACAAATCGCACATTCAAGTGTGTGTATATATATATATATATATATATATATATATATATATATATAAAACTTGACTTTAACAATATTTAAAAATTATGAAACTGTTATCACGTAACTGTTTTCATATCATTTGAATAGGTTCAAATGACGATGATTACGTTGAAAACCTGCCACGTAAAAATCACTTACAATCTTTGATGCAAACGAAAGTTAAATACTAATAATGATTCTTAAATTTTGCATAAAATATCAGTATACATCTCCATTATTGACTTCACTATCATCGGTCAGGTCCAATATTCTAGATTGTCGTATTTAATTCACCTCATTAACTAGGTTTTCGTTATCCCTCTAAATTTATACTTTTTTTCAATAATAATTTTCCCTTATCACCATCAGCTAAAGTTCATCCCATTCCTATTTCTCATTCGGTCTCTCAATTCTCGTATTAATAAACATTTAATCAGAACTTTATTTCCACACAAGGTGCAACAGAACACAGTGACCTGGCTAACGAATTATTCCGAGATAACAAACTACCCTCATTTCAGGATATTAAAAAGCCTATCAATCGCCTGTGAGCCATCCCCACTTCCTATGCACGTCCCCACAATTAACGCCGAGGCGTGCACCTGCAGCGACTGCAGCGCCGCCCGCGGCGTGGGGCGTCACCTGAGCGGCGGTGCAGCGCCGGAAGCGATCCACGAGGAGGGCGGAGCGTCTTCCGCGCAGAAAAAGCGAGCGGCGGCGCCTGGGGAATTCGGGAAGCGGGCGCAGGCGCAGGGGCGCGGGCGCGGGCGTTCGCGTCGAGGGTGGGGGAGGGGGCGGGGGCGGGGCCGCCGGGCGCGGGATGCCGCACGCAAAAAGACGCGGCGCGGCGCGACGCGGTGCCCGCTGGGGAGGCGGCAGCAGCGGCCGAGATGGAGGGAGAAAGGTGAATGGCTCCTCCTCAATAACAAAACATTATCGACTCACGTTATTTGTAAGCTGAAAGGAAGAAAAAGAAAGAAAGAGACAGAGAGAGTGTGTGAGAGGGAGAGAGAAGGAGAGGGAGAGGGAGAGAGAGAGGGAGAGAGGGGGGGAGAGGGAGAAAGAGGGGGAGAGAGGGAGAAAGAGGGGGAGAGAGGGAGAAAGAGGGGGAGAGAGGGAGAGAAAGAGGGGGGAGAGAGATGGAGAGAAAGGGGGTGAGAGAGATGGAGAGAAAGGGGGTGAGAGAGATGGAGAGAAAGGGGGTGAGAGAGATGGAGAGAAAGGGGGTGAGAGAGATGGAGAGAAAGGGGGTGAGAGAGATGGAGAGAAAGGGGGTGAGAGAGAGGGAGAGAAAGAGAGGGAGAGAGAGAAGGGGAGAGAGGGTGAGAGATAGAGGGACAGAGAGAGCGAGATAGAGGGAGAGAAAGAGGGAGAGAGAGGGAGAGAGATAGAGGCAGAGAGGGGGAGAGTGAGAGAGAGGGAGAGAGTGAGAGTAGTGATTCCGTGTGTGTCAACCACTAAAGTCGTTAGTCCCGTAAGGGTAGTGCATGTTTTATCGTGAGAGGTGGCGGTGATCTTCCCCCGGACGATGGCGAGATCCAGCCCCGACCTCCCCGTCGGCCTGCCGGTTTGCCTTCATCCAGGTATCTCTCCCAACGGGCAGATGCCTCAGACGGGAAAAGCTCCATGCTTCCGTTTGGTCCCTCGGTATGTGTGTTAATGTAGTGCTTGTAAGTGCAAGTGTGTGTAAGTAAGGCGAGGATAGTACAAGGATGAGAGAGGAAAGATCGCACGCGTTCCTTGGTCTTTGTTACGGTACTGTTTCGGGATTCGCCTGGTATTGATCGGAGAAATCACAGAAAAAATCGAAAACCACAGGACGCTCGATCACAGTACCAAAACCAACAAAATACATTACTGTAAAATAAAGGGAAGAAAAAGAATGAGAGACGCGAGAAAGAAATTCTCAGTGTACAAGGCAATCTTGAATATGAAGAAAGACTTAACAAATGGTAAATTAATAAGGAAAAACGTCGTGAGCAAGTGTTGTACACATCTATATGTGCAATGAATGTGACAATTTTATCTATACCTTTCAGTATTTTATAAAATAATTGGCATAATTGGCAACGTGGAAAAATTACACTAGGTCTCAGCAATATTTGCCCTATCCGATTTGATGCAATTTTTTTCTGAAATTGTCAAGTGAAAGAATGGTGGTGATTCTAAATACAGGCGTCATCAGCAATAGGCCTCGCAGAAAACATACTTCTATGTCAACACCAACTTTGCTGCGTTTCACAGGGAATAATCTTCTATTTCCAGGCAATTAAAGTGTTTTCTATGACTTTTACTGACACCGATGAAAGCACTTTTAAGGAGAAAATTATATTAAGAGGAAGCGTAAACCTTCAGAGATCTGGGAATTCATTTTCTTTTGACAGCTCCTTTTATTAAGTACTTAAGAACTAAGTACTAAGACTGCTTTTTTGGTTTAGTGAATAAATGTGGATGGTAATTTCGAGACTATTATAATTCGCCAAAGTGAAACGGTACAGTAGAAGAAAGAAAATGCCATAGTACCTGCTGACAATTCATTTTGCCCACTATAAATTCCATTTAATCTGACCGAGATTCAAATTTTGGTGTCTAACGAGTAGCTCAGGCAATCAAACTAACTCAAGGCATCGAAGATCGAAATGCATGCTCCATTGCCGATATCAATGTCATCATAAATTCACCGAATGATAGTGATTCAGTAGGCAGTAACCTAGAGCGAGAACAGCAATAACGGCATGATCTATGCAGCATCAGTGACAGGTGCCTGTTTATGTCTTATGTACCAAGGTGAATCTGCAAAGCAAGGGATGCATACAGAAATAAAGAAGCGTCGAACACTGAAGGGTGTGGTAGAAAATTATGAGGGGACTTTTACTCTCTAAAAAATTGGAGTTCAGATAGCAGACACTACACGACTGCACCAAAGAGGGTTCTAGATTGTGAAAAAGTGAATGTGAATAGAAAAAGGTCAAAAACAAAAATATTACGTTGAAAATGACATAATCATAAGCCATCATTTATTTTTGTACCCTCTGCCCATTTTTTAAAAGTTTTTAGTCGGTATGCAAACAGCATAGTATCAAACAGCAATAACAGCAATAATATCTTTCGTTGCCAAATACATCTCGAGACTTCAGTTAGTGTTTCAGGGAAGTCTGTAAACAGATAATTTTATAACAATAATTTACGAACTTTTCCAAACTTCGTTTTTGCTGTCATGCAAAATTACTGTTATGTGGCTCGGACTTTTTTATTCTCAACGCTTCACATTTGAAAGAGACGGGACATGAGATCAGGACAGACTGGTCAGGGGCAGGAAAGCCTGCAAGAACAGCGGCGGACAGCCACCGCGTGAGACGGGTCGTATCAAGAGAGATGGCGGGCGGGGGCTCCGGAGACGCTAACGCGCTTGCGACGACAACAGCAGGAAGCGATGGAAGACAAAGCATCCACGGCATGCTGCCCCACCCGCGGCATCCCAGATAATGAGGCGGGAGCGAGCGCCGTTGAGCAGACAGGTTCAAGCCGACAGGCGTTGACTCAACCAGGGGCGACGGAAACTCGAAATTATTCCGAGAGCAGGCGAAGAAAGAAGAGTTCTCACAGTGCGAAAAGGTTACGGTGCTCGAAAAAACGGCCGACTTTTACACACGAGAGTACATGCCAATTTGTACGGGAAGCGTTTAAACTACTTTGTACTGCTACGTATTCGTTCTTCGTTTCCTGAGTGAGAATGAACTCTCAGTGAATTATTATTCATACGGTAGGTAATTGTTAGAACTTTATATAGCAAGTTGCACCATATTTTTTGGCAGTATAATAGTATATAAGATTGAGATATCCTTTTTTTCAAATTTCAATCGCTTTCTTACTGCGAAACAATATTATTAATGGTGCATTAATTTTTAGCTTCAACAGTTTTGCATTCCTGTCGGCGGTTTGTACAGTGTACTTAGCAATATCTTGACTACTAGTCATTTCCAGTTCATTTCAAATTTAATACAGAAAATTGTATTTTTTCAGTATACTACTTCCTTATTTACATTAGCACGTCTCTGATCCCGTACACTGAAAGCTTGTCAGATTCCAAGTGATCTTCTCTGGAAAAATACCTGTCGTATTACAATTGAGGGTTTTGCATTACCCATTTTCACCTAGCTGTCGTACGGTTTGTGCTGTGCACTAACAATATCTTGTCTACCATTTATTTCAAGTTAATTTCAAATTTAATTCAATAAATTGACTTTTTGCTTCAGTAGGCACTTCCTTATTTACATTAGCACGCTCCTAATCCCGTACGCTAAAAGCTCGTCAGATTCCAGTGATCTTCTCTGGAAAAAATACCAGCGTCGCGTTACAGAAGGCCATTACAGATCGCAATTAGGAGGAACAGCAACAAAACGGAGCTCGCGCATCTGCCCCGGCGGCGGCGAGAGGACGATTCCGAGATGAGCCATTCGGCGGGGTGGTGGGCGGGGCGGGGCGGGGCTCGCAGGGGGTCGGGGCCGTGGCAGGGCGCGGGGCGGGCGCCGGGGGCGCGCTCACCTGCCGGGCCACGCGCCCGGGCGCTCAGGGCAGCATCCGCGCCCGCCGCCGCCGCACTCACCTGCCAAGGCACTTCCGGGAGCGGGGCGCCGCGCCGCGCCGTGCTGCCCAGGCACCTGCCCGCGCGCGGGCGCCCGCGGTGCTGCGGCCGCTGCCGAAATCGTCGCGCACCTGGCGGCGGCCGACGGGGCGGCGCTTGAGGGGCCATGGGGCTGGGGACGGGGTTCGTGGGGGCATGGTGATGAGACTGCGGGCGCTTGGATAATGGTGGTGACGGGGAGTACTGAAGTACCGGTGTACTGGTACGCGAGATCAAACGCGGTGCTAGTGCTGGCGGTATTATTTTTCTTGTGGTAACTGGCGCGGTTATGGAGATAGTGAGAATAGCATTCATGGAGAGATGGTGAAAATACAGTAGTAAAGGTCACGGGGAATGCTGAAATGCTGGTAGTCACTGTTGCACTTGTACGCGATGTCAACCGCGGCGCTGGTACTGGCGGTAGTATTTTTCTTGTGGTGGCTAGTGCGGTGATGTTGACAGTGACAATAGTCTTTGTAGTGAGATGATGATGATGACACAATGGTGAAGGTGGCGGAGAATGCTGAAATGCTGATAGTAATTGTTGCACTGGTTACATATGGTTACGGAGATTGTGATATCATTTGCGACGCTGCTATTGGTGACAGTAATGTGCTTGCGGTGGTTGGCGCGGTGACGCTGGTAGAGGGAATTGTGTTCCTGGAGCGATGGTGGTACAGCGGTTGTGTGGATGAAGATGGAGCTGAGAAATCTTGAGATAATGGTACTGACTGTTGCACTTACAAATGACTCCAACAATAGCGCTATCAACCGCCATGGGGATACTGGTGGCCGTAATATGCCTGTGGTGGCTGGCGCGGTGGGGTGGTAATGGGAATGGTTCGTGGAGAGGTGGTGGTAAAGCGGTGGCGTGGATGAAGATGAATATGGGGTGACCTGAAATGGTAGTAGTGACAGTTGCACTTGTAGCTACGGCGACTTTTTGTTGCAGCAGTATCGGCGACGGCGGTGGCGGCGGCGGCGGCGGCGATGGCGTCTGTATGATCGCGCGCACATGCTCACAGCAACGCGACGTGGAGCCTTGACCCTGCCCTTGAGGCTCGAGTGGAGACCCTGACTTTGCCAAGACTTCGTATCGGCAAGATCGACTCCGTGTGCTTGTTCTCATACGAATACATGGACTTTATTTTCATCCGAGCATGTTAATGTCTTTTTTCTTTTAGAACATCAGAAAACACTTAACAAAAAGAGGATTCATACAAATATTCTGCAAAATAAATTACTTGGCTGTCCTTCATTCACACATCCCTTACAATAGCTAGTATATTTTGGATTTTTAAAAGATTTAATATAGACATTGTTTCTGAGCGAAATATTTGTTGATTCGTTCTTCTTCACCTGAATAATGAATTTTTGTTCCTTGTTTTATTGTAGCATTCCAGAGTATATCTGATTTTTTCGCATACACCTTTTTCTGTTGTGATTCTTCTGTCTTCAACTTTTTCTTAAAATTTTGTTCTCATATGTATCAAAGGACGGTATAAAAAATGATCCCAGTTCCATTTCGCGAATACTGTATTTTCGAAATTTTCAAATAGTTATCATTGCAAAAGTACAATATTAAAACCAAGAGATTTTTGTCTTAAATAAAATGTGTTTAAAAAATCATATCTTTAAAAAGGCATGCTAAAATGTATAATTTTTTTAAAGCAAGTGTCTTTTGCGGATTGTCTACTTAAATTTCACGCAAATTACAAAAAATCTCAAAAACAATTTCAAATGTTTGCTTAAATATTTTCCAGTAAGAACAAGGGGACTCATAATAATGGATAAATAATATTGTAGGATTTACTATCTGAAAATAAATATCTAGCACAATGAAATGCTGTATAAAACATACCCATCAAAATACAATATTTATTGTAACTTCTACTGGTTCGAAGTAGGGTCCACATAAACAGCAAGACATTCGAACAAATGTAATCAGAAGAAGGAACAACACTCCAGAAGGATGAACAGTCACGCAGAAACAAACACCCAAGGAGGAAGAGCACCACGAAGCAAACGAGTTGTCGCGTGCCACCTGTGCACTACATTCTGGAGCTTGACGTGTGCGTCCCGCCGTCGAAGGCGCGCGGCGCGGCGTCGGGTGACGGCAGGTGCGTGGATGGCGTCACCCCCCTCCCCCCCCCTGCGGCCGCGACTCCGCGCCGCAGCGGTGTAACCTGCACCTTTCTCACATCTCCGCTACGCAGAAGCGGATCTCGTCCAGACGAACGGGATGCTGCTGCGGGGCTCCGCCCGGGCCCTGCGCGAAACGCATTGGGAATGATAGGTCTCATGAGACCCGAATCCCAGCGCACGAGCCGCCGATCCGTTCGGGAGTTACCGTTCCCCCGCGGAGTGAGAACGGGTCCGGATTGCGGCGGTAATTTCAGTCCTCGCTTCTTCTCGCTTGCTTTACTCCCACACTCTAAGCAACACCTCCTCCGCTCCCTAATTTCTCACAACTAGGTTCTTAAATAACAGTGATTCGGGAAGAATGATTCCCTTCAATAGACGACGTATAGTAACAGGCTGTAAGCAACGGGATACATCCATCAGAACCGGGCAGGGGAAATACGGAATACGAACAAGCTCGGAATAAAGTTTCTTCATTATTCAGAAGCGGATGACCCTTTGGAGAAGCGTATTTCTATTTAGATCCATAGATTCATGTCACTAGTAGTCCATTTTTTAGGGTTTCACCTGCCCAATTAAGTATCAAAACCAGTTTTGAATAAGAAATTTGAAAAAAAGTTATTCGACTTAAAACCAAACTAACATACTTCGACAGCCGTTGTTCTCATCCCTCCCAAACGAAAATTGAGCAAACAACGGTTTCTTCGCCCCCCCTACCCAATCCCTCGCAGGAAAAGAAAGGTAAATTGAGGACCGTGCCATCCAAAACACCACATGCCAAGTGGATCATGTAGGAGGAATTTCCAGAGGAGGCGATGATAGCTTTCGACAGGCGACTTGCGTCTTCCGCCCGCGTCCAGACGTCGCTCTCGCTTCCTCCCTCGACTTCCCCGGTGCCAAAAGGCGTCGCTGTCCATTACCATTTCCTGAGCGGGTCTCTACGAGGGCACTAATGCCCGCCGGCATTACCCCATGCCGGTACGCCCCCGCGTCTGCTCACCGGCGCACGCCGCGTCGCTTTCTTAAGAGCGCGAACAAACCCACCGACCAACGACCACCCCTCCTTCGCAGGAAGTCCGTAGGCCGGGGGACGGGGGTTACAAATAGAGGAAACGCTGCATTCGGAATGATCTGGAAGGCTCGTTTTTTAGGTCGCGGGTCCGGAAGCAGTGGCTCGTGTTTTCCGTAGCGTGGCCTAATTAGTTTGGCAGATTTCTACCCCCAGCCCTGGACAATCCCGGGCGGGGCAGCTGCCGCTGGCGCCCGCCACCTGCCCGCTGCAACCCCCGTCGCCTAAGAGCCTCCCTCCTGCCCGGGAAGGACGCAGTGCCCGCTTTGTGAAAGCTGGCCGGCCACACGATTGAAAGATAATATGACGGACTAAAAGTCGGTTTGAATTTCTTACGTAAAAAACGCGAAGAGGCTAAGTACTCAAAGAACAACTATGCAAAGGAAAGCGTAAAATAGAGAAGTCCAAAAAGACAAAATGACGTTTCCTTTTCTTCCTCTTGTACATTTAAAAAATGTCCAAGGAAGATGTTTCTTTCTTAATCAATATCACATTACTTAAATAAGTAAAAAATAAACACAACACTTAATCAATATCACATTAGTTAAAAATATTCAATTGTCAGAAATCCCAATTACTCAAAATGAGTATATAAAATGGAACATACCGAATTGCAAACTTTTCATTCATTCTAAAATATGATACAACTTACTACACTTCTTTGAGAAGCTAAAATTTACATGTTGATGGTTGCTTCAAGTAATAACAATAGGAAATATGTAACATTGAAAAAAAAACTCAGAGGAATTGAATGACACAAGAAGTAAATCACAACACTAAAAGTCAAAAATTGGAGCTGGCAACTACAGAAAAAAGATGTAAGATGAGAGAGATTGCAAAGAAAAAAATTAAAGAAATTGAGAAGTAAAGGCAAAAAGGTGTGATTCTCGCAGGGTGGCGTGAAATTATTTGTCGGCATTAAATTTGGATTGCTCGTTGTTTAGACAGCGGAGCGGCACGCCATGGGGCGGGGCGGGGAGAAGCACCTCTTGGTTTTACACATGAACATTTTACAATGCTGACATGCGACGATCCTCAACCTGAGGACAGAAATGAGTCCCCAATGACGAAGGTAGGTGGTATTTATGATAGTACTATATGAAGTGGTAGTGGTGCAGGGTGATAATTGAGAGATTGTGGATTTGGACACTGCATGCGAGTGGCAGAAGAGCACGCTGCTTTGGAATTGGTTGTGATGGTAGCAGCGAGTGGGTTGATGCTGCAATGTAAAAACTAGCTGGCGGGAATGATAGTAAAGCTGCAACTCCCGTCGCCTTAGCCGTAAATAATTTGGAGGTAAGATTGGAGTAGTGATCGCAACGGTCGTGACAGAGGTGATGATTGGTTAGTGTTTCCAGGTGCCTTAACTGCTACGGTAATTAGTCCAGTAAGTGTAGTGCATGTTTTTGTCGGGAGAGGTGGTCATCTTCATCCCTTGGATGGCGAGATCTGGGGCCAACCTGCCTGTCGACTTGCGAGGTGTTCCCCAAGGAGGTATCTCCTACCGCCCAAGGCTGGACAAGCTCTTAAGCTCTCGACTAGTCTCCCGATATGTGTGGTAGTGTAGCATGCAAGTGTAAGTAAGAAAGTAAGGACTGTGAAATGTAATACATGGTTAAGTAACTGTGGGATGACGATAGAACAAAGAAGAGGAAGGAAAGTTCTGTGACCCGTTTGTTAGTGTACTGCTCCAGCAATCGACTGATGATAATACGAGAAACCACGAAAAACTACGGACCAGAGCAGCCGACTGCGTGAATTCTCCTCCATTCTGCGGTTGAATTCGAACTAGCTATCTAGCTAGTGTCGAAAATCTTGCCTCCGTGGGGGGTGAAACCTTAGGACCATGCGGTCAGAGTCTCTCCAGTGACATCAGTTGATACCCTGAGCCACCTATGTCGGTGTAATGATTGGTGATGGAGGTGGTGGTGGAAGTGATGGTGATGGTTGGTGTTCGCACATTCAGCATTCGCCAAGCAGCGAGCTACTGCTCGCCCGATCCCGACCAGCTGATGTGTTCGGCGAATGTTCGCTCCCTTTGATGTGTCCAAAAGACCGTCACGAGATGGGTTGGGTGAGCGCCGAACGTTCGTCACTCGGCAAATAGCAAGCGACCATCCACACTACTCGGAATTCGGCGAGCGATTGCTCGCTGTTCGCCGAATAGCGAATGTGAGGAGTCGCCTTAAAGACTGATACGCGGAGGGTGGGGCGAGCGCCGAATGTTCGTCACTCGGCAAATAGCTAGCGACCCATCCACATTACTCGGGATTCGGCGAGCTGCTGCTCGCTCTTCGCCGAACAGAGAATGTGTGGAGCCGCCTTAAAGACCGATACGCGGAGGGTAGGGCGAGCGTCGAATGTTCGTCACTCGGCAAATAGCAAGCGACCCATCCACACCACTCGGCATTCGGCGAGCGGTTGCTCGCTGTTCGCCGCACAGCGAATGTGTGGAGCCGCTTTAAAAGACTGACACGCGATGGGTAGGGCGAGCGCCGAATGTTCGTCACTCGGCAAATACTAAGCGACCCATCCACACTACTCGGGATTCGGCGAGCGGTTGCTCGCTGTTCGCCGCACAGCGAATGTGTGGAGCCGCCTTAAAGACCGATACGCGGAGGGTAGGGCGAGCGTCGAATGTTCGTCACTCAGCAAATAGCAAGCGACCCATCCACACCACTCGGCATTCGGCGAGCGGTTGCTCGCTGTTCGCCGCACAGCGAATGTGTGAAGCCGCTTTAAAAGACTGACACGCGATGGGTAGGGCGAGCGCCGAATGTTCGTCACTCGGCAAATAGCAAGCGACCCACCCACACTACTCGGCATTCGGCGAGCAGTTGCTCGCTGTTCGCCGCACAGCGAATGTGTGGAGCCGCCTTTAAAAGCGTCCGCGGGTTAACGGTGCGGGCGGCGAGGCGCCGGCTGCCGCGTGGGCTATCGGCAGGCGGCGCACGTCGCACGCGCTTCCTTCCTTCCCCGGCCGTGTGCTCTCAAGACGAATTCCGGTGGCGCTCGAGGTCACGATCCGCGTTTAACGAAACGCCCCCGCCCGCGCACGGCGTAACGAGCGCTGAACGTTCCGAGGCCTTGGGAGCGCCCGCATGCGCCGCGCCAGCCATTCCAGGAGATATGCTTATATTTTATTTCGGTTTTTACGCGACGTACGACTCAATTCCGCAACCATTGGAAGAAAATGATAGTACGGAGGATATCTTGTAACTCATGATACTAAAACGTGTGTACGGATGACTGGAATGTGGCTGACGAGCTGTGTTGTTCAGTTTCAACTAAGAATGTAAGTTAAACTACAAACGTACTCTACACAACATGCAAAAGATGCTGGATATTACATGTAAATGATTTTATTTTTCTAAATAACATACTTTTTAAAATACGAGTAATTCTAACAATCTTTTTGTAGTTATCCCAATGGGGATTGAAAGGCAATACCCTCACGGGAACTGCAATATGACAAATTTATTTTATGATTAATTGATTTGTTTTAAAAAAAAATGGAAGTTACAATTTTCTAATTTTGACTATGAATGTATGCGCACTTACATAGTATGCCTCAAGATTTTCTTGTTAAAAATGGCAAATGTAATGGAAATATCACGGTATTTCCAAGTATTAAGGAGATTTCAACATAAAACAGTAAATTTAAGAAATTGAACGTATATTTGACAGTCTCAGAAATTGTTTTGCAGTCAAATCCACATTAAAGTGGTACGTCTCTCGCTCAGAAGTTTTTTTGTTCACCATCGCTCACAGTGGCCACATGACTAGTTCAAGGAACAGCTGCCTTACCCAGCTTGTGTTTTCCCAGAAGAGGTGGTTTCGGGAGGTTCGACGTTAAAGGAGTTTCGTCTTAGAATAAAACCACCTGGTGATTTCGTTTGAATCGACGAGGAAAAAGAGAACGGTCTTTCTGCTGGTGGGCGTCATCAGGATAGCCACTTAGAGTGACAGCGGAGACTATGCGGGTAACGGCTTTGGAATTTTCCGATGCAACGTAAGAATGTTAATGCCATGTTGTCTTGTCATCTTGCTATGTATGAGTTAAATTCTTAAAATATGATCTCTCAGTACATATGCCGTCATCCCAGTCCCCTCAAGCATCAAATATCACCAAAAAATGTTCGTTATTGAATAACATAATGCAGTATTATAATTATGATAGTGAACAGTGTGTCTAAAAATGTAAGGTATTTTAACGGTTTCGTAAAAAATAGTAATTTAGGTCGTATTTATATAAAAATTAGATTGCATTCAGATGATCGTGTTTGGTAAAACTAATTTATGCTCAGCGTGCGTCAAGTGCTCTCCTTTTGGAATACTCTCGCAAAAATACCTTCCCGTGCAGCGGTTTACCTAATAGCATGTAATTATAAAGTGTGACTGTCATTCAGAAGAACATCCAGGAGTGTGAGCGAATAAATTAACTGCACGCCCTGTGGCTTTATTCCAAGAATTAGTTCTCTAGCAATTTTGCGCAGACGACATTATGTTAGGAAATGTAAATTTTTAAAATAATAGAAAAAAACAACAACAACAAGAAAACCTCTTCAATTGAACGCATTGATTTACGTTCTAAAACTTAAAAAGATATAAATATTCACAAACATTCAATAGCACATACTTGAAAGACATTTTTAAAATGTGTTTATTAAACAATATTATATTAGTAAAATATACCGTAATAGGTCTTCCAATTATTCATATTATTTTAAATACGCAAACGCCTGACATAATTACTAACTTTGTTGATATGAAATGTGGAGCTATGATGGTGATAAAACATTTCACTTTATTTTGCAAACCTGCAAATAGGACTTAATGTTATTGATCATTTTAGTTAGCTTCCAGTGATAGATTTTCTGAATAAATAAAGAACGCTAAGCGCATTCGACATAATCCATTATCATTTCTTCCTAGACGATTACTTCCTAGGTATAGGAAAACACAGTATTATTTCCATCATGGTTATGAATCTTGAAGGTTCGGTTCTCTTCAGAATAGACAATCCCTATCATCATCAAAAGCAGCATCACCATTACAAACATCGTCAATTTTGTTGCATTAATGTAAGTTTAAATGTATCCCTACATATCTCAGTAACATCGTTATTCTTGTTTTGTCTTTCGTGTTGACATTTTCAATTTTCTTTGGTTCATTCTTAATGCACGATCTATACATTTTCCGTTTCCTATTGCACACTGTTTCCAATAAACTACGCCTCTTGCACTCTCCTCCTTGTTCATGACTTTCAATTCATGTAACGCAAATTTTCATCAGGCACACATTTCAAACGTCTCTACTCTTCCCAGCTTCGAAAGAAGGAATTAACACCAGCATTTATCATGAGTAGCATCTCAGTTCATTGGAACTTTCCAATAAATTAATGAGTCGAGGAACGAAGAGGGGATTTATAGACATGTTTTCTGTACATACCGCCTCCTATAATTGATGTATCGCAGCTCATGATTGGAGTGAGTAGTGAAGAGATGGTAAATAAAGCCGCAAGGAAAATCGATAATTTTTTTTATATAATGATTTGTTTGGTGCATTCCAGACACAATGTTAAATGCAATTGGTGTCAACGTCATGAGTGGAGTAGTGACAATCGTGTCTGTGAAACGTGAAGCGACCGGGCGCTGGCAACGCAGGTGCCAGTGGCCCCTGGGGGCGCAGGCGATGCACCGAGAGCAGGTGCCGGGGTCACGCGGCGGGCCATCCGCGAGCGTCGTCGGCCAGCTGGACCGCCGCCGCCACCGCCGCCACCGCCCCCGCGGCGCCATCTGCCCCGCGACGACCGCGTCGCCCGCCGGCGGGGGCGGGGACCGGGGGGCTGGGAGGCCGGGGGGGCTGGGGGCTGGGCGCAGCGCCCGCTGCCTGGGTGGGCGCCCCGCGCCGGGGTCCGTCACGCTCCCGCACGCACGCGCCTGACTGACGGATCGGGGCCGACGCCGCCCGCCCGCCCGCCCGCCCGCCCGCGCTGTTCGAATCTCGCCGGCGGAAGGAGACGACGACGGCCCGCGTCAGGTGGGAGAGGGCCGCCGACGCTGCACAGTGGTTCGCAATGAGAGAAAAATGGCAAAATTCACACTAGAGGCATTTATCTTTAATGGAGTTTGAGTCGAAAACTATTTAAATGACTTACAACTTACACTTACAACAATGACTTACACTTGTATTCACCATGTCGGGCACAAAAATAGTAAATGCATACGAAAATAGTAATGTAGTATTACTGGTAGTAGTAGTGTATTATTTCCAAAGCGTTGAATTTAAGCATATGTTCAATTTTTTGTTTCTTCAATACGCTTTGAATCGTTTCATATTTTCAAACTCCAATTTTTTATACCTAATACTTATTAAGTATGTCGTGTTTTGGAGAATACACAAGAAGAAATTAAATGAAAATACCTTCTAACTTGAAAACTTGAAACATTCAAGATTAATTTAGTTCATTAATTCAAAATTAATTCACGATTAGTTTAGTGACAACGCACGATTAACTAGTTTTGTCAGAGCCGCGTGTACGAATGATGGAACACAGTATTGTATAAAACAATGAAATTTTTGTTGTTGATTATTTAAGGTCGCATCAACTTCTAGGTCATTAGTGACCACTTTTGGATTTTTGGATAAACGTTGTGGTAACTGTGAAGATCGCATGATATGGTGATGATAGGGAGTGAAAGGACGAACACAAATACAGCCATGCCCGAGGCGGGAGTCGAACCCGTGACCCTTCGGTCCGAGATCACTACGGCACTATGGTCCGATTAAAATAAGTTGGTGATTTGCAGTTGTGTTTCTGAAGCTGTAGCTTCATACAATATGAGTGCATGATTTGGTTACTTTTTGAAGTATTTATTTGAAGTGTTTATTTTCGTGTCCCGAACGCAATCTACGTCGCAACGTCAACGTCAACAATGACACGTACGCAAACTGTCAACGTCGTTCCGTTCCGTTCGCGACTGTCAATCACCAACTTCTTTTAATCGGACCATACTGTCTTAGCGATCTCAGCGACCATGAAAATCTTTGTGTCAATAGCTTCATGAATCTTTGATGGGAAAATATTGTAAATGATTTTGATTGTGTCGTTCACATAATAATTTTTAATAAAGAGTTTCTATCTCTTTATTTGGAGCTTCGCTGTCGTCGAGAACCACTGTGCGGCGCGGGTGGTGCGGGCGGCGCGTGGGCGGCGGAGTGCGAGCAGACTCCCTTCCAGCGCTCCGAACGGCCCGGACTCGCACGCACGTTTAATGAAAGGCTTTCTTTAGTCAAGGCAAACAATTACTGACGAATTAGTCACGACACTTTTTCTGGCGCTGCGTGTGGCTCCTGCCCACCAGGAAGGCAGAACGGGAGGTTTAGCAGAGACTTCCCCCGGAGGCGGATTGCTTCGGGAGCCCTCGATGATATGGAATTCAGGTTACGAAAGCGGCTGAGGGGCAGGTGTGTGTGTTCAAATCACGCATTTCGTTTTAAGTAATTCGATACATTTGTTCGTTTAGAAAATATTTGATGAATAAATGCATTTAGTAGAAAGTGCTTGGCTTTCAAACAAAAAGTAAACAGATATCGTAAGGTTAGAACACTCTCGACTATTGAAACACAATACGATCTAATTATCCTACATATGAGATCACACGGGGTGATTTAATTTCAAAAACCAAAGATGAATAGAATTTCACTTGTAATCGCTTACGAAAAATATTCCATTACAGCGCGTATATTTGAATAGAGCACACTCTCATTAATGCTGGGATTAAAGAATCATTAACAGCGTATGCCGTTATCAGCAATCAAGATCTCTTTTGAGAACGCCAAATAAAATTAAGTGATAATCACTTTAGGAATATAGCTATCGTTATGGGGATTCCTTGGGTGACAGCCGTTTTTTACATACGCGTTCATTACATTTGTCGAAAATAATCTGATATGGTGTGTACAGCTAATTGCAGTCACGATTACTTAATATAAAAACGTCTCAAATACAGGAATACTTTTGTTGAATAACATTTTTTATTGCTCTCTACGGTGTACTAAAAGTAATTTGCAGATATACAAAATTACATTTCTTACCATTTTTGTGTAGATAAGAACACTATCCACCGTCCGACATATACAATCCAACTCAAACGTGCTACTCTGGCATATAAGGTAGAACTTCTTTTTTAAAAAAATTAAAAAACGTTTATTTGGAAGGAATAGAGTCCCTAGATCTGTATCTAGGGACTCTAGCCAGGGGAGGCTCTTGCAACTGGACATAAAATGCGGGATCGGTGGAACGTGGAATGCGCTACTCTCTGTATTTACGGGACTCTAGGAAGGAATAGGACCGCCCGCCATCTCGCGAGCGACGCGCCGAGGAATCCTGGAGGGCGGCGCAGCGCCATCTTGAACTGAGCGGCGCGGCGGGGCGTGGGGCCGTTCCCCGTCCGCGCGGATTCGCTAGCGCCGGCGCTCCCATGGGGTCGCGGCCGCGTCCCGTGGGAGCGGCGTCTTTACAGCCGGAGTAAACCTCGCCGGCGCCCCGCCACCCGCGCCGCCCACCACGCCAATCCGCGCGGGTTCAACGCGCCGCCCCCTCGAGCCCGCGGGCGACTGCGGTCTTATGGCTTGGCGATGCGGCGGGCCGCCCGGTGTCTTGGCCGCCGGGTGCTCAAATTCCCGGAGATACCCACGTCGATAGTGATAAGATGCGCACGGTGAGGAGACAGGTCCAAAGCACCGCCGTCTGCTTCCACCTGGCCTTCCCGCGGGCGAGATTGGGGCTGTTGACTTGTTGTAGACCTAGCGAGGAATTGAAATCTTCGGTTCGGGTGCCCACATTTGTGGAGTTACCCACGTCGTTAGTGATAAGTTGAGCGCAGTGAGGAAACAGATTTAACGCGCCGCCCTCTGCCGCCCCCTGGATCCCGCGGGTAGAATCGGGACTGTTGACTTGTTGTAGATCTAGCAGGGAATTGAAATCTTCCGTCCGGGCGCCAACATTTCTGGAGTTACCAACGTTTTAAGTGCTAAGGTAAGCAAGGTGACGAGATGGGTTCAACCCGCCGCCTCTGCCTCCCCATGGCCCCCACGGGTGGAATCAGAGCTGATGACTTGTAAAACTAGCGGGAAATTGAAATCTTCCGTCCGGTTGCCCACATTTTCGAATTTACCCAAGTCGTTAGTGTGAAGGTGAACGCAGTGAAGAGATGTGTTTAACTCACCGCCCTCTGCCGCTCCCTAGGCCCCGCAGGCGGGATCGGGACTGCGGTCTTATGTCGGGCGGCCAATCGTAATCTTCTGACCGGGTGCCCAAATTTCTGGAGATACACATGTCGTTAGTGCGATGATGAGCGCAGTAAAGGGAAGGGTTTGGAGCTTCGGTTCGCCCTGACTTTATTCTTCGGATGCCCTCTACTGGGCTCTGGCTGCCTCTAGCAGTTGCCCACAACTCACGGTAAATTCGACAAAGACGTGTCCTGGATCATTGCCAGTGTTGCTAATTGTCTCCTGTGCCAATCTGGAGAGTTGGTAGCACTGAGATGGCAGGGCCGTCCCACCCACGCTCATGTGGATTAGAGGTTCCGGAAAAGCAACGCTTCGGGCGTGTCCGGATGCCAGCTTACCGGTGCCTTATTGCAACCCGGGAAGTGTGGATAAGTCGAAATGGCAGGAAACCCCTTTGGGGCGAATAAAATCCTCACTGTATGAAATTAGGTGTAAACGTTGCTGCTTGCCGCCCTTAAACCTAAGATGCAAGTCAATGACAACCCTTGGCGTCTCGGAGAGATGTTTAGAGTCCTGCCACAGATTTGCCTCCACCAAATGCGTATGATTAATGCCATTTCCCACTTTACTCAATGGAGAACGTTTGTGCCTTTATTCCAAGCAAGTAATCATATTAGTGGTTTGCCTTGTGTTTCCATTGTGTGAAGTGTAGTAGACTGATCATTAAGATAACAATAATGAGATACGAATAATATTTGATAAGATGATAATTATAAATATGATAGGAGATACGATTGGGGTACAAGGTGGTGTGAGAATTTTCAAGTCTTTAGCCTACGGCACAACATATTACTAGGGCAATGCTCCACGTCCAACAGCTACTGATGTCTTTTTTCTTGGCGGGAATAGTAATTGCGTAATCTGCAAAACACTTGACATTTCATCTCTGGTAATGGAGTCTGTGTAACTTTCTTTTGGGGTCTCCCTGAAGCTCCCTCGAGCCCTAAAAAATCTAACTGATCCATTATACCGTAGTTCCAATCATGAGACATGGTACAGTCAAAGAGAAAACAATCATTTCCTTATTTGATGGTTTGCTGAGTAACTACTGAAATGTTTTTTTTCTTTTTTTCGCATCAGCCAGTTACAAATGTTAGTTCCACAATGATACTAGGAAAGAGGGGGATACTGAGAATTTTCCAAAGGCAACATTGAGCATTATTATTCATTGAATACTAGAACTCATTATAAACTACTAGAAGAAATGACACTTAAACTAAATAACAATACATTTACACTTACTATTTAGGCATTTCATATTCCAAATCTATTATATTTCTCAGAAAGTCCTTGCAAGAACATGTGCTATCTTAGAAATTGTGTTTAACAAATGCAGAACTCTCAGGAGTGACTCTGATTATTTACTAAAGCAGATTGCACTCGGTACCTGTTAAGGCTACTCCCCTAAAATCCCCTTCGGAGAAGTGCCAGGGAAACGCCTATGACCACCAGATGTCGCTAGATTTGTAAGAGGCCACCCCACGCTGGGGCCGGAGTAGAAATGAACCCTCATCAAGGCCCTTATTCTACTTCACTTCCCCGTGACACCCTCTTCCTCTCCCTTCCTCAACTGCTTTCTCGATGTCGAAGCCCATATGTCTCCCCGTAATGTTCCTCCGTTGTGAGCACTCATCACCCTCTGGCGCAGCAGGAAACATTGTTCTCGAAATTGTGTAACTTTGTCTTTTGGCCTTGCAGTAACCTGATTTGTGGTAGTATATTCCAGCAACTTATGCCGGTACGTAGTTCTCCACGTTTTGAACGAAATTAACTCATTGCGATATTTTAAAACCGATTCAGTATCTTTAAAAATATACATTATAGACGTCTCATTGACGGAGTCGAATATGTCAGTAGTGTCAGAGTCACGGTCAATACTTTTGTAGAATTTAGGAAATCATAAAAGAATACTCAATTTGAAAACGACACGGAGTCCAAAATAAGATAAAAAATATGACCTAACTTCAACAAATCGAGAACCCTTGTACGTTCCCAAGACCTTATCTCTCACAGCAAAGCAAGGGGAATATGCTACAGCACATCTTATAGGTGTGAAACTTTAAACATTGATTAATATCCGCATGAAACGCCCCTGCATTTACGCAGAGAAACATGCAGAGAGCACAACTTTGTAGAAAAGTTCGTCTGATACTAAACTAATTTTTCTCTACCTTAAAAGCTGCTTAGTAACGGCCAGTTTGGCGTTCATCACAGAAGTTCGGCGTAAACATTGATGAATACAAAGAACATGCGCGAGCAGCTTAAATAGCATGCCATTGAGTTGACTGCACCATGGAGGAAAAGTAACACTTTTTCTCTGTGTTTTGATTCACTGATCCACTTGTTTCTCTGCTCTCTTCTTCACAATCCACATCTTAGGCCTAGCTCCATGGTATTGTAACAAATCTCTGCTTTTTACTGAATGTCAAATCTACCATTTGCTTACCATTTTACAGTCTGGGCAACCCGATCCGCCCGCCATACGGGGGACGAGAAACATCCGAAAGTTTTTGGGCTATTGATTGCTGCGGATTTGCTCGTTGTTTGCAGACATTTTGTCATTTTCTGGATCACAATTCAACTTCTGACAGATCTTAGCGGGCGCTGCACCTAAATGACTTGAATCACTTTCAGGTTGCACTACAACTACTCAGCAATTTTATTTTTACTTCAGTGAACGACTACAACTTTGCAGAACTTTTGGTTACAACTATCACTCGTCCAAACAAACAAAACTTTCTACTGTAGTGATACCGAATAGATTCAAGTTATTCTGCCGCAAAATAACTCCACGCAGGCGGCGATGCGAGAGATGCGAGGCGCCACGGGGGCGACCCGAGGGCCAGGCGAGGCGCCACGGTGTCGGCACCCTTCGCTCCATAATTCGTCGCGGACACGTGTGCCCCAACTCTGGGTAGCCGCTCTGCACACGACCCCTTCAGTATTTTTCCACGACGCCTGGAACTCTTCCGTCAACCTCCCTAGAGATTCCTAGCCCCTCACACCCCCCCGGTCGTTAATAACTGCCCCTTTTCGACGCAAAATTAAAGCGAGAGGGAGCGATAACCAGCCCCTCTCTCACTCTTTTCTCGGCCCGAAAACATCCTCTGATTGGGCAGAAAATATCTAATGCGCAGTACCCTTTCGCCAATAGCAACCAGAATTCGGGTTTGTTCTAGAATATTCCAGAGTCACAGGGATAATTTTGGTAGGGGGAACGAGGTTTCCTAAAACTTGGAGCGACGAGGCACAAGAGAGAAGCTGGGGAGCTGTGTTCAGAATCGGACGCAAGTGGCGGCCGCAGGGGGGAACCTGTTATATTCTGTTGTGGCGTTCGGTTCGATGGACTTAGAAAAATTATTAAGTTTCTTGTAGAGTTTGGGTACAAGACTTCTGTGACGAACGCAGGCCGCAGAACAGTATTATGAACATTTGACAGCAATTCGTATTATATTACGTCCGATTTACGTGCGAACTCGAGACTCTCTTTTCCTTAGTGAATTTGTGCGATAATTCACGGGCTCATTAGTATCAAAGTATTGTGAGATCGACCGGGAATGAACCGACCGTGTCAGTGAATGAACTGTGCTGACCCATTCACCGCAGCGAGCAGACGGCGCTTTTGTGTTCCGGCCGCCTTGGCCGCTACCCTCGCAAGTACCTGATCTGACCTACATTTTCCGAGCGGCGCCCCTCGCTCGCCACGAACCTCGCAGCCAGCTGACCTGAGGTCGTTCAACTTCAGTGGGTGGCGCAGGCCGCCTAACAGAGGTATTTTCTGTTTGAGTGTCTTATGTCGTACCCGCGATCGAGAGGTGTGAACAGTACATCAGACAATCAGTGTTGACTTCCTCTCGACCGGGCGACGAAGAGGAGTTCCCGGCCGCGCATGGCCGTCAAGCGGGAATTCGCGCGCGAAGAAGAGTTTCATCTGATTGTAATCACTTTGTAATTTTTTGTTCTCTTATGTGCATGACATTTCATTTTTTTGTTTTATTTCGATTTTGGGGGCATGCTCGCCAGAGTTATCATCACCAGACCATTAGCGTTTTCTTTTTTTTAATGAATAAATCCAACTTGTTCTAAATTCACATGTTTGACTTCTCATTCAACCTAGGCCACCGGCTTCCTCCATCTTCGCCGTTTCAGGTAATCTGTCGACTGAGCGGGCCGGCTACCCGTCTGAGGCGCCCAACCGAAGACCCGAGGGTAGTTGCAATTGGCTTTCCCACCGTGGGCTCGATTAACGCGAAATAATCGTAATTTTCATTTTTAATATCCCAGATAAGCGCCCTGAGATTTCTCTGCCTAAATTATTAAATTGTTTAAATTATTAAGATGATGGATGGAAGCACGGTGTAGAGAAGTTAATAACTTATGGTCTGTTGAGGATGTCATTTTGTACTGTGTTTTCCTTGTAAGTGTCATTGTCTTGTGTTGTGTTGTGTTGTGTGAATACCGTGTGCGCGTACTAAAACAAGTGAAACCGCGTAACATTGTAAAAATGCAGGACGAATCAGGTATTGACGTGACGGGTGAAGACAGTTTTGAGGAGCCGTCGACGCAAGGTCCCACCTTAAGTGAGATCTTGCGCGTTATGAGAGAAATTTCAGATAACACTGTTGCCAAATTTGAGGAGAAATTTTCAGACAACGCCGCTAAATTGAAAGAAATCAAAGACCAGTCAGATAGCAATGTCGCAAAATTAGAGGAGAAAATTGCAAATAATGCCGCGAAATTAGAGGAGAAAATCTCAAATAATGCCGCGAAATTAGAGGAGAAAATCTCAAATAACGCTGCCAAATTACAGGAAATGTTAGATGAACGGTTCACAGCACATGAGAGCAAGTGTGAGGACAGATTTAACCGAATCGAAAGTCATTTGGAAGCCCAAGCAAATAAATTAGAAAGTCTCGAGCAAAAACTTAACCATGAAATAGGGATTTTAAAGAATCAGGTCGAAGGCAGATGCGGGGAAATAGAGGGGAACGTAGAAAAACTCAGTCAGGAGTTGGGAAGGGCACAAGCGGAAACTACCGAAAATTTCAAAATTTTTAAAATCGAAATTCAGACCAATTACAGGCATGCGACGACAAAGTAGAAGCGTGCTGTGAGTCGGTTACTGAAAAGATCATTGAAGTTAAGCAGGAAATGGGCGAAAAATTTAATAAAATCGGACAGAAACTCCATTCAGAAGTGTCGCATATCCACGAAAAGTTCGCGCAAGTAGGCAATATTAGTGAGGAAAACATCAGGGAGAGAGAAGCCAAATTAAAAAAGGGAAATTGATCGTACTGTCCTAGAATTGGTAAAGGAGGAAATTGAAAAGGAACGCGAGAATTACCCAAATCCGAATTCTGGTGGCTCAGGCCTTCGCTTCTCGTGGGCTCCACCGCAAAACCTGTATTTTTTCCGGAAAACCCGATGAAAATCCCAAAGTTTTCCTTGACCGGCGGAAAATTACATGAATCTCACGAAGGCGGTACCTTCACACTTGAAGGCTAAATTTATGCAAGAATTGTTGAAAGGCAATGCATCTTATTGGATTTCCGCTTTAAACCCTTTCCCTCAAAATTATGAAGAGTTTCGGGAGAAGTTTCTGAATCGATACTGGGGCGAACAACGGAGATATGAGTTCGAGCGGAAGATTTTAGAATCGCGATGGGAAAACCGCCACGGGCAGTCCTATTTAGACTACGCCATGGAGAAAATCTCCGCCATCAAGCTGTGTGACCCGCAGGCAAACGACCGAAAAAATCATCTGGTTACTGACAGCTCATTTCCCAACGTATGTACAGAATATTGTCAACAGCGTGGAGTGTAGAGATTTAGAACGTTTCCAAGAACTGTTGGCACAATTTGATAGAACGCGGGACAACTATCACAATGAGAACCGCGACAGAAATCGCAGGCCCGACGGAAACTACCAAGGCAGGCCGCAGTGGCATAGAGATAATAGGGCCGGAGGGAACGAGGCAGATGATCGGCGAGCGCCGCCCGAATCCCGTGAGAACCGTGGACATCGCGATGAGAGAGATGGACGGCAAAATTCATCCCGGCCGGCTTCAACAAATTAGAAACGTCCCAGCTGTCTCGGTATCTGGGTGACGGACGAGTTTCTTTAGAGATACCATTTCATGCGATCATATCAGTGAATTATGCCTTTTTTGATTTTAACGAAGACGAGGATGTGACTATCAAAGAACGTGCCAGAAAAATGCCCTATTATTGAATCCTTTATGGGAAATTTATGTGTCCAAGCTCTTATTGATACTGGTAGTGAAATTAGTGCTGTGTCAAAGAAATTTTATGCGCGACTTATAAGCGAGCGGATTCCAGTACCGACATTACCTACCGTCAGATGCTATGTCATAGGGGTTGGGAGAAAACGAAGCAAGCCAATTTCAATGCAGGTCCTGATTTCAATTAATATAGGAGATATGTTGTTTGATGTGCCCTGTCTAGTAATTGAAGATCTTAATCATGATGTTATTTTGGGGGTTGATTTTTTAAGAGAAAACGGTGGAATAATAGATTTTTCCAGAAATGTTATGAGTTTCGGTGCCGGTAAAGAAATTATTATTCAAGATGACGGGGAAGATAGGATTGATCTTAGCATTTCTAGTGCAACTTGGGAAGGGGGGGGGAAACGACGAAGGGGATTATTTGCCAAAATGTGCAAAAATGTGATATGATGAACGCTCCCAGTTGCAGACAGTGCTACTTGATTATTTACATGTCTTCGGTCGCCCCGTTCATCCAATTAAAGACTTTTGTTTTCGAATTAGGGTTACCGATGACTCGCCGTTTAAGATGAAAAACTATCCTATTCCACAAGCTTTAAGGGGGGAAGTTGATGAGACCGTCAGAAAAATGATTGACGAGGGCATCATCGAGAGATCAGTGACCGCCTATCTAAATCCGATTGTCGTTGTAAAAAAGAAAGACGGAGGGGTCAGAATTTGTTTAGACGCTCGCAGAATTAATGAAGTGACCGTTCCAGAAAATGAGGCGCCGCAGAATATTGATGATATTCTTTGGAAGTTTAACCAAACAAAAATTTTCTCAGCTTTGGATTTTTCTAGTTCGTACTGGCAAATTGCTATTCACCCAGACGACAGAAAATTTACAGGATTCCTTTACAACGGCCTCACTTATGTCTGGAAGCGGATGCCTTTCGGCCTAAAGAACAGTGGCGCAGCCTTCATTCGATGCTTAGATGGAAAATTAGGTGACGAACTCAAACTCTTCGTTACGCCTTATATTGACGACCTTGTGATTTCATCTCGAAATTTTCAGGAACATCTTTGTCATTTAAGGCGACTGTTAGAATGCCTTTCTACCAATCAAATGAAAGAATGAAAACGTAATTCCAAACTTTATTAATCTCTAAAATAAACTCGCCAGAACCGTACAGCTTACCGAGTAGTTCGTGATAGCCGTGCCTTCACTGTTTAAGAAATAATATTTGTAACCGTAGATTAGGGAATTCAGATTTTCTTGTAGTTTATTAGTTTATTTTATTACTCCACCATTATTAGGGTTAATGAGTTTAATTTAAGGGTAATTATTTGAATAAGACCTCTTATGTAATTGTTATCACAGAAATTAGTCGTTAGAATTCGGTACCACTTTTTTTAAATTTTTTTTGACGAGATAAGCATCTCAGGTTTCAAAACTTCTCACCACGCCTTACGAATTTTAAAACACGATGCATATCTCTACTGCGGGAAGGGAGGCCAATGTAGTGATACCGAATAGATTCAAGTTTATTCTGCCGCAAAATAACTCCACGCAGGCGGCGATGCGAGAGATGCGAGGCGCCACGGGGGCGACCCGAGGGCCAGGCGAGGCGCCACGGTGTCGGCACCCTTCGCTCCATAATTCGTCGCGGACACGTGTGCCCCAACTCTGGGTAGCCGCTCTGCACACGAACCCCTTCAGTATTTTTCCACGACGCCTGGAACTCTTCCGTCAACCTCCCTAGAGATTCCTAGCCCCTCACACCCCCCCGGTCGTTAATAACTGCCCCTTTTCGACGCAAAATTAAAGCGAGAGGGAGCGATAACCAGCCCCTCTCTCACTCTTTTCTCGGCCCCGAAAACATCCTCTGATTGGGCAGAAAATATCTAATGCGCAGTACCCTTTCGCCAATAGCAACCAGAATTCGGGTTTGTTCTAGAATATTCCAGAGTCACAGGGATAATTTTGGTAGGGGGAACGAGGTTTCCTAAAACTTGGAGCGACGAGGCACAAGAGAGAAGCTGGGGAGCTGTGTTCAGAATCGGACGCAAGTGGCGGCCGCAGGGGGGAACCTGTTATATTCTGTTGTGGCGTTCGGTTCGATGGACTTAGAAAAATTATTAAGTTTCTTGTAGAGTTTGGGTACAAGACTTCTGTGACGAACGCAGGCCGCAGAACAGTATTATGAACATTTGACAGCAATTCGTATTATATTACGTCCGATTTACGTGCGAACTCGAGACTCTCTTTTCCTTAGTGAATTTGTGCGATAATTCACGGGCTCATTAGTATCAAAGTATTGTGAGATCGACCGGGAATGAACCGACCGTGTCAGTGAATGAACTGTGCTGACCCATTCACCGCAGCGAGCAGACGGCGCTTTTGTGTTCCGGCCGCCTTGGCCGCTACCCTCGCAAGTACCTGATCTGACCTACATTTTCCGAGCGGCGCCCCTCGCTCGCCACGAACCTCGCAGCCAGCTGACCTGAGGTCGTTCAACTTCAGTGGGTGGCGCAGGCCGCCTAACAGAGGTATTTTCTGTTTGAGTGTCTTATGTCGTACCCGCGATCGAGAGGTGTGAACAGTACATCAGACAATCAGTGTTGACTTCCTCTCGACCGGGCGACGAAGAGGAGTTCCCGGCCGCGCATGGCCGTCAAGCGGGAATTCGCGCGCGAAGAAGAGTTTCATCTGATTGTAATCACTTTGTAATTTTTTGTTCTCTTATGTGCATGACATTTCATTTTTTTGTTTTATTTCGATTTTGGGGGCATGCTCGCCAGAGTTATCATCACCAGACCATTAGCGTTTTCTTTTTTTTAATGAATAAATCCAACTTGTTCTAAATTCACATGTTTGACTTCTCATTCAACCTAGGCCACCGGCTTCCTCCATCTTCGCCGTTTCAGGTAATCTGTCGACTGAGCGGGCCGGCTACCCGTCTGAGGCGCCCAACCGAAGACCCGAGGGTAGTTTGCACTACCTCACAAAATAACCGACTTCCATCTTTTACCAAAGCCCCCTAGCAACCACCTGCGATCGACTACTCTTTTCCTGAATAATTGGTACATCACAGTATAAAAACGTAGGTGTGTTCACTCCAATTCTAAAACTGGAGTTTATGTGCGGTTAGTTCTCACAGTTCTCGCATATCCGCGCTGCGATCTTTGGGTCTCATTTGGCAAGGTCGTGATTGGTCGTGACCCATTCGACAGCTCTGTGGCCAGCTGATTTCAAATTTCAAGTCAGTGATTTGTCGTTTCGCGGTGAAATTGGTAAAGTCTAGAGCGAACAGTTACGAAAATGGGTAGGTAAAACTGTGTAATAGCCACAGTTTAAGATGACATCTTAAGATGTATATGTTACACCGCGACCTAAACCGATCGTACGGACAAGTGAGGAACTAGCCTCAAATTGGCTTCAGAAAAGTTGCCCCGAAGTCGGCTAGTTAACACATCTATATATCTTACACTTTGCCTAGCTTACATTCTCCACAGTATTTCCATCGCTCCTTGCGCGCATGTACGAGTCCGTTGCAACAAGAACAAATCTTGAGCGGCTCGAGCTCGGAGAGGCGTTCTCGGACGGCGGCGGCGGCGGTCGCGGGCACTTCCGGCGGGCCACCTGTTCCGGTTCTCAGATTGTCCGAGGCGGCGGCGGCGCAGGGGCGGCGGCAGGTGCGCGACGCGGCCGGCGCGAGGGAGGGAGGGAGGTCAAAAACGTGCGGAGATAGGGAGATATCGGTGGGTGGAAAAACTCCTCTTCCTCGGCGCGGCGCGCACATGCCGGGGTGCGGGGAAGGAGGAACGGGGGGGGGGAGGTTCCTAAAAATCAGCATTTTATGCCGCCGCGACGCTCGTAAAGTACCGGCCGAATTCAGTCTTCTGGCGCTGGCCGTCCGCCGGGCGTTTATAGCTCGCGGCGGCTGACGCGCGGGAAAGAAGGAAGGAAGAACGGAAGGAAGAAGGAAGTGCGGGAGAATGCCGAGGACAGTGGGTGGAAAATTGCACTCTAAGCACAAAGGACCAGAAGAGATATCATGAAATCTGTTTTTTCAGTATGTTCTGTGAAGTCAAAAATCCACATGTCTGAAAATTGAGTCGCAAACCGCATGTTCCAAAACCAGCATATACGAATGCTGTACTGAAAACTATGCTATTTTGTGCGAACTATGCTATTTTGTGGTTAGTATAGCTTAAATGTTCTTCTTCAAAAATATTCCAGAATATTTGAAACTAAGGATCATAAACGTGTTTATTATCGTTTAATCTCACATATTGTAATACTGTATCTTGACCTTACAGAATACACTCCATGGTAAAGTATGAGTCAAGGTTTTTTATGAAAGCTGAGATACAAAATTTAGTATGGTTTAATTTGCAATTAATCTATTAGAATACAGTTTGCATTTTAAATGATGCAAAGTTTGTTTCGTATAGACAATAGACATAGATATCCTTCCTTCTACAAAAACATACCTCCGAAAGGCTAACCGAATATAAAATGTTTCAAAAAATGCAAAATAATATTTTTTGACATTGAAAAACACGTGAAGGAATATGTGTGTGTGTGTGTGTGTGTGTGTGTGTGTGTGTGTGTGTGTGTGTGGTGTGCGTGCGCACACGCGCGCGGGCGAAGAATAGAGACTTAAAGCAGTATTGCACACACAACTCAACATGGCGCTCTTGTTTACCATGACCATAAGTCCATTCCCTTTCAGATTCTCATTTCTAGCGTTGAGAAACGTTGTATAACAGGGTAGGAGCATTCTTTTTCAATTACAAATCAGGGCCGTCACATAACTTTATTACACTATAGTTGTATAAACTCATTACACAATATAAGGGAATCATTTAGTTCGAATCCATGTTATCCGTAAGCTAATATTCTGAACGTTATTTGTTTAAGACTTCGCTAAGAACAAACCTCCATCCTGCAGTATTCAATCCTCAACAAGGCGGCATCTAACTTGGACGTGTACGTACAATAGCGCTGGCGGGCACTGTCCAGCGTCTCTCGGAAGCGGAGGGTGGAAGGAGGAAGAGGAGGGGGTAGGGGAAGGGGAGGGGGAGGAGAGGGGTTCGCGCCCCCGCACCGGCTGCGCCCAGGCGCTCGCCTTCGCCCACACAATGCAGTCATAAACGCGCCGAGCGAATACTGCCCTTCTTTCCGTGTCGGCTTTCTGTTTCGGTCTCCACGCCGCTTCCTGTGCAGCGCCGTTGCTGCAATGGAAGGAGACACGGCCCATCGTAACGTTGCATGCGCAGGTGAGAATGCACGGTGGTCGTGTTGCACGCGGTGTCAAAGAGGTGACGACCAATGCAATAATGGATGTGAAATTGAGAGAACGCAACGGATACGCTTTGTGCAAGAGGGCGCTTTCCAGCACGGAGGTTTTGATTTGTTCCATTAAGCGAGTGAAAAGCGCTTCTAAATTTGAAATTGACTTATCAAATTCATTTTCTATGAGGAGTTTCTTTTAGTACTAAGTACGAAAAAGTTATCTGGAAATACAATTATTTCTTGCATTCATCGGATCTAAAACGTTTCAGGATTCTCCATTCAGTCATTATGGTTTCGAGAAGATTTGGATAAATAATTGGCTGTGTAAAACGTTTAAAAGTTCTGATTTCGTATTATTCTCTCTGAGGTTCATATTTTCCAAATATTGTGTACGTGTAGGTTGAAATATGAAAGCAGATCGCCAAATGCTAATCCTACTCCTTCGCAAACTTACAGTTAGAAAGGTGAAGCACACTTGAGTACTTATTTCATCATCGTCTCACTTGCAACATTTAATTCACGAAAGATATGAGTTCATATTCCATAGAAAGTTTGACGTGTTTCCAGCCCATTCATTGATCATTCGACCCGTAAGTATAGAGCATTATAGAAGCGAGGTGGTGGTGTTCCACCCCTTTGGACCACGTGATCAGGCACCCACATCAAGATTTTCTTATTGCAGGTGTCTCCACCAGTGGGGCACCGTCCTAGCCGGACAAGTTCTAATGTCCCGATTGATCTCCCAACATGTGTGGTAGGATAGTTCATGTAAGAGTAAATGTGAGGGTAAGGGAAGATGTGGAACAAGGATGAGAAAGGATGTATAGATTACGGTCCGTGATCCTTTTGTTAGGATACTGCTCAGGTTTTCTCCTGGTATTGATCTGAAAAAATCATGGTTAACTCCCTATCAGACCAGGCAGTCGCATGAATTCTCCTCCAGACAGCACCTGAGTTCAACGTAGCACTGTATCTATGGTCAGATTAAAATAAGTTAGTGATTGACAATTGCGAACGGAAAGGAGTGACGTTGTCAGTTTGCGTACCACTGAGCATGTGTTCCCGGGACAAGAAAATAAACACTTGAAATAAATATTTATTAAAGTAACCCAATCGTACACTCATATTGTATAAAGCTACAGCTTCAGAAGTACAACTGTCAATCACCAACTTATTTTAATCGGACCATAGTCTCGAATATCCCCCACCAACTCATATTACAGAAATGTAGAAGCCACGTTAGATCATTTAACCCAAGACAATGGTCCTTTTCCCTGCGCAATGAACAACCGCCCGCTCCAGACACCCTCGCGTGGCCAACAGACTTTCCGAGAAGCCGTGCGTCGTCCGCCGCGGCCCTCGCGTGATGGCGGCCCTGGCGGGGAGGGGCCCGGGCTCGTTTCTCGCGAACGGCAGATGGCGCAAAGGGCGCGCGCAGCCCGCGGCAGCAGAACTTTCGCGGACCAGGGGGAGGAGGAGTGGGAGGAGGAGGGGGAGGAGGCGGCGGCGCCAGCATCTGGCCGGCAACGCCCGCCGCCGGGCGCCGGGCGCCTCCCCGCGACAGGTTTCTCCACTTTCCGCACAGATTGCAGAGGAACTCGCTATAAATCTCATTGAAAGTTGATGGATTACTTCGCGTTTCCAACTGCTTTGATCGTTATTCCCGTGAGTATAGTGCATGGTATGTTTTGGGAAGGGGCCGTACTCCCCCCTCCCTCTGGAACTTGTTTTAAAATATGAAGTCCAGACAACTTCATGGTTGATTCGTGTTTCATGTTGGTTGTTTGATGTTTCTGGGCACGTCGACGCCTATGATTATTCCGAGTGTAGTGCACGTTATGTCTTGGGAGGTGGCCGCATTCTTCCCCCTATTGATTGTCTTTTAAAATATTCAGTCCAGTCACCTTTATGGTTGTTTGATGTTTCAGGACACGTCAACTGCTATGATCATTATTCCCACAAGTATAATGCATGTATTTTGGGAAGTGGGCGTAATCCTCGCTCGCTGGAATATGAGATCTGGCGCCGACCTTCACGTCGGCTTGCGAAGTGTTTTTCCTCACCAGGTACCTCCCCCAGCAGGGCACCGCCCCAACCACGACCAGCTCTAATCCTCCGAATAGTCTATCGTCATGTGTTGTAGTGTAGTGAAAGTGGGTGAGTGTGTACGGGAAGACCAGAGGACAAGGATGAGGAAGGAAAGATTTCTCGCATATACTATGGTTATTCTCCAGTATTCGTCTGATACAGATTGAAGAATTCAAGGAAACTACGAATCAATGCAGATGGCAGCTAAAATTGTCCTCCAGACAGCCGCTAAATTCGACATACAGCTAGTGTCGAAAATATGCCACCGTCGAGATTCAAACTCAAGAACTTCTCGACCAGTAATCCTTCATTGGCAATAGTTGGTGCCCTGCACTATCTCGGCCGGTTTACTAACAGAAATTATTTCTTTAGAGAGGATAATTGTGAGTTTTGACATTCCCCTATATTACTAGGATTTGCCTAGGAAAGTTTTGTATTAAATTCTCCTTTTCGTTTGTATTACAGGCACAAATTTATTGTTGTACAAAAGAGGAATGCATATTGATGAATTAACGGTAAGGTTATAATTCAAATGTTCGTATAATTGGCAATTATTTTTAGTTCAAAACTCAATGAAAGAGCCTGTTCCAAACTTTTGTTCAGCTTTTCTACAATGTGTCATTTCAAAAATAGTCGCATAATATGTACTAGACAGTAAATACACAAAAACAAGTAAACGTTCTAACCGATTTTTGAATTCTTGCAGTTATATTATATATTTTTCTCACCGAGAGGATATATTGTAATGTAATTTTGTCTGCAGATCTGGAATAAGGCAGTTCATTTTTGTGACGTAATCTTGACACAATTGTTAGCGAACGACACATGTTCACGAACTTTCTGACAGTTTCACCTCAGAGTCACCTACATTTTAGCAGCTTCTTCTCAAACAATTACTAACCCACCTGCTGAGAAAATCGCAGCACCTTCCTTAAAAACACACGTGGCATCTTTCCTCATTATCTCGCAGAACTGAAAAACAAAAACGACACGGAGATCCGGACACTCCCCAAAGGCCAACGCGTCTTCGGCGCGTCCCACGCAGCGAAGCTCAACTAAAAATTCGTCTTCTCCAGCTTATCGACAAGCATCTTCCCGAGGAATTCCACGGGATTATCACCAAATTCACGATCGTGGGAACGGCGCGGCGGCGTGGCGCGCGAACGACGCGGCGCAGAAGGGACGGGCAGGGGGAGGGAGAGGGAGAGAGAAGAGCGGAACTGGAGAAGGGAAGTTTCTCTCACGCGGCGCCGGAAGCACAGACGGAGGAAGAGCGCAATAAAGAGCAGGGAACCGGCGGCGCAAGAAGCCAAGTGCCTGCGCCGTCTCCTCCGCCGCATCTGCCGTTTCTATAGCAACGCGCTGCCGCCCCCCCCGTCACTCCCATAACATTTGAATACATAAATACAAATTGGAGGGTTTTAAAGCGGATTAATTGACTTCTACCCGACAACACAGTGCGCCTACCTTAATATTATATCTCGGTGGAAACGCTCACTAATTACTTTTCATCGAGAAATCCATATAATTAAAATTCGTGTATCACTTAATATTCCCTGAACTTCACCCGTCCGACAGGGAATCGTTAAAACATTGATCGTTGGGAAAGCCATTAAAAATGAATATCTCATTGTAGACATAAGTGTGGGAAAGGACATTTACATGCAGAATTACCGGTTGTACGTATTAGGCACAAACCTCACGTCTGGCGCAAATGAAATAACATTGTTTTAGTGGTAAATGCAGGAAACAATATTTTTTTACAGAATTTTAATTTCCTGTACTTGCGCACTGCGCGCCGAGGTCGGCGCCGGAAGACGCTGCAGACCGGCGGTTCCTCGCCCTGTCTTATCTGGGGTTCATTGTAACAGGGCAGCGCTAGACGTACAGCTGTCAGGAAGCGTACAGTAATAAATGGCACAGCCCTCGCACACCGGGTGGCAGTGATGTACGCGATGTTTTTCCTCGCGGTTGAGTGTTATGCTCTCCACCAAGATGTGTGCGAAGATCCCATTACGGCGAAGCACTGCAGCGCTGTATTAATGGAAAGTGAGGCGCGAGAAACGCATACTTTATTCTAGTTCCTCAGGCCTTTACAGTGAATTAAGAAAGCTTCTTGGCCAAGAGGAGGATTCGAGAATTTTATGAACCGGAAAATGCATGAAATGTCATATGTGGGTTCAAATATCGCTTAACAAGTAACGTTTCAGATATTTTCGAGTACTGTTATGTCACTGTAGACGTGCGTACATGGGGAGGGCGTGCCTTCTCTGAAAATTTCAAGGGCCACGTATCCCTACGTAAAAATTATAATTTCCTTATTTCCATTTTAAGCTGAACATTTGGGAAATTGATTGATACACGAAATTTGGGGAAGATGCTCCCTAAATTATTTCTGGCAACGCTGTAAATGGTTCAACATAAAATCAATTGCTTTTATCAATTTATCATTAAAGTTAAAATTTCATTCTCTTTTTATTTCCAAATAAATTATGTCATCTTTAAATAAACATTCTTATTTTAAGCTGCGCACGCTTTGACATCATTACCGGAACATGGTAATAAATTTAGTAAACAGCAGAGTAATTACTACCTTGAAATTGTTCCTAAAGCAAAGAAATACTGGTCTGATAAAAGAACAACAGACATGTATTTAAAATATTTCTTAAACGAACGGAGGGTTTGCTGTGAGATATGCAAAAATGTTGATCGAGTTTTGAAAAAATTTGAATACAAAATTAATAAGAGAAATTTAAAACATATTTGTAATAAGAAAAACTCCTTGCGAGAATCCAAGACGCACGATAAAAATAACTACATAGTTTTTCCTGCCGAATATTAAATTATCAAAAAAAGCATTTTTTACTGAAATATAAGCTGATTCAATTAGAAAAGCACATTTAACCCAGGCATCAATCACAGCATTTCATTGAATTTTATCAGAATATAGAAGAATCATTCAAGAATATAGTATGCCTAAGATTCTTTTTTTATCAAAATACTGTCTATTCTTGTTTATTGATGTAAATTCATTAGAAAAAAAGTATTTAGTAATTAACAAGGGAGAATAATTCTCTATATAATCTTTACTTTAACTTCGTGTACTTCACGTCATGTAACTAAACTCCCCCACCCCACCCCAGCCATCTGCCATCTCGCAGTGCCAGCGCCGCACGAACGCAGGGTCGTTACGACGACCTCGCAAGGTCGACGGCGAGACAACGGTGGGACACGATGTCCTCGATGCTAAAAACACACATCGCTCCCAGCACTGCACGTTGCACAACAGCCCACTGAGCTAGAGACGTCCTGGGAAGGACAGACGAAGAAGGATGATAGGAGCGCTGTTATAAAGGTCACATTTTATTGAGGGGAAAAAGAACAATGTCGAAATCACTATGTATTTAAATAATCCTTCAAAATTCCAAATTCTAGCAATGAATTACAAGACAAATATTACCAAATCTTCAAGTAGACAATGTTTCTCTAACACTGTAGTTCAAATAAAAAGGCAACTAACTTCAGGCAACCCAAATCAATTTTCAGTTGCCCATATAAATAAAAGTTATTGGTGTTGCTGTCAATACTTCTATAAATACTCATACATGGCTTACATGCAAAAAAGAACAAACGAACAAATAAACTATTAGTCAGTTCACACGTTGATGGAAATGTGCATAACAAAGTTGTCATTTGGATATAATGTGACGCAAATTGTTTGAAGTCGATGATGTGTTTTGATCGTCTGAAATACTTACAAACATTTCTTTTATGATCATATGCATGATGTACGATTATTTTGCTAGTACAGATTGCCTTTCCATAAAACGTTCTGATTTTTAAGTTCTAAAGGATTTGACCATTAGCAAAAGGGCTACAATTGCATGAACTCCCCACATTTAAATAATAAATGAATAATAAATTTCAGCATTATAAATAATGTTGTTAATAGTTTTGGGCTAAGATTTACGTTCGTGAGTGTAGAATTCAGAATGAAATGCCTCTCTAAAGTTATCTGTACATCAGTGTCGTTTATGCCCACCACAGAATAATACAGAACACGTACCTTCAAAGTTAGTCCATCCAAATATTACCATCTAGAAAAGTACATTGATTTCTTCGAGGATTATTACACCTTTAAAGGGCTTTTTCCAACACTAAATATTTGACTCGGTCACTTTTATATTTGCTTCAGGAAATACTCTACACATGCGTGTACTATTGATTGTGTCAATGTTCGCGTTATTAGTAATTGTAAGGATCTATGCATCGCGGTCACTGCACCCTAGATCATTCGTTATCAAGTAATGGTTTTGCTAATTGTAATTTGATCTATTGCTTTTTAATGTTTAGATTTTTCTCAGCTCTAAATGTTTTTTATATTTAAACTTTTACCGACATTAATAATTAATCTAATATTATTAATTAACAAAAAGGGTTTCCCTAACTTTCAGCCACACTACCAAATAACATACGAAGGCATGTGTTACATTGCTTCTAATTGTCAGTGAATGGCACCTGAATGCCAGGGCGCCGCGAGCAGCAATCCGTGCTGGCAGCGCAGGGGCAGTGCATGGCGCCAGGCAGGGCCAGACGGCGCCGCACCGCGCCGGGCTCTGAGTTGGAGTTCGCGTGCGGGGCCTGGGACCAGGTGCCGCCGCCACCGCCGCCTGTTTTTTACCTCGCGACCTTGGGCAACGGCCACCGACTCGCGGATCATTCCCCGCCACCGTCGCCGCCACCACCGCCTCCTTGATAGGTTTCGCTACCTGCCTAAATTACTCCGAAGGCTCCCGACTCCTCTCTTACCCGCTCTCCCACACCACCACCGCCACCGCCACTGCGCTGCACGAATTAACCTCCCCACTGACCAGATTCGTAGCCTGTGAATTCTTAAAAAGCGTCTGAATTATCTCCGATGCTAACCGGACTCATTTCGTTTCTCCTTTTTCGCCTTTTTCTACCTCGACCGTCTTCCTCCGAAACTAGACCGGGTTCTGGCACCGGCCCCAACCAAACGCACGGGTTTGGGGAGGCTCGCCGCCTCAGGAAGTCGTTAGCGCAATTGTATACGTCTTTGTACGGTGGATGCGTTGAACCCAATTTGGGGTTGGTCTAATTGTGTTCACGTGACCCGAATTTATTTCCCATTAGCGCGGTGTACGGCGCAGGGCTATTGATATATTGTTGTAATCACGTTTTGTGCAACGCTCGCTGGCAGGCGGGAGGCGAGAGGGTAGCAGACCGCGTTGGAAAGCGCCCTACGTCTACCGAACGTGTACAGCATTGACGCTCAGTTCCACGGTCCAATTAGTTGGACCTCAATTCAGATACCTCCACTTTTTTGTGCATTAGAAATTCACTTCGAAAGTTTTATCCCATTCGACTTTTTCCTCTTCTTATTCTTCTCTTCCCGAATATGACTTATTAGTTGTTCTAAAAGATTTGATGTGCATTCGAAATTCGAAAAGCCTCTATTGCACGGTGAATAATAGATTGCTTTGTAAGACCTTTATCCTGGTTGCCTTTTATAATGGTCGGCTACTGAATCCCGTCTTTAGACAAGTTTTTCAGGAAAGCGCCAAAGAGAGAAGCGTCGAGGCAAGGTGACGCGTGCAACAGGTAACACGATCCAACGAGCGTGCAAGCCGAATTCCCAGGCATTAAACAATGTGCTTTACATAACATCGCTTTGAACGGTAGGAGCCACAGGTCTTAATACCCCTTCGCTTCCCCGGTGTTCATTAAAACTTGAAGAGTAACTTGCAGGATTTAACATCGCTTGAGTAACGCATGGCGCGCGAGCTTATCCTGTAATTTTGTGCTTAAATGAATCAAGGCGGCGGCGGCGGCGAGCGCGGCGCTGGCTTTGGGAGCAGCGACGTGTCAGAACGGGAGTGGAAGCGAGCGATTAGCGTGGTATTAGGCGGAGGGCTTGCCGCCTGCCCGCCAGCGCGCCCGCGCGCCCGCGTGCCACCCCACGCGTAAGTGTATCACGCTCGAGCGCTCGCAGTAACGACGCAACGACCCGCTGCTGCTGCTGCTGCTGCTGCTGCTGTTGCTGCTGCTGCCGCCGCCCGCGCCGCCTCCGTCCGCCCCGGGGCGCCTGGCAGGCGGCGCGCGCGAGTCGCTCGCGAATTTTCCCATTTCCAGCGGAGTAATGGCGCCCGAAATTGTGGGTTTTGGAGGTCAATGGTTCGTAAACAGCAATCGCAAGACCCTGTTGCCGATGCTCTTAGTGAAAAATTACAGATCTTGTAGTATCGCAATAACGGGTATTTATTTTAGAAGTTCCTGGGCGTACGCCCTGCAATCCTGAACAATATTCTAATAAATAGATTTTAGCTCATATTGGCTGTAACATACTTTCAAATTGAGATCTGTCAAATATTCGAGTGGATTTGAAATAGAGATTCTATTTAATTTAATTTATATTATTATTTCCCAAAATATAACTAAAAATGGTGGATTAGAATAACTTTAAGAGGCCTTTAAGTATTATTGTCTCTTTTTAATTTTTTTTAACTTAGGCACTTAGTCGAGAATCTATTAAGCAAGAAACATGTGTCAAGCATACTATCTTCTGGAATTCTTCACATCAGTGATCATGAGAGGAAAATTATTATGGATGGGATGATCATACTTGGTGTGTTTGTTCTAATAGAGCTATTTCTACCACAATATGTATTTCAGAAAAACAAACAAAACGATTTTTTAAATGCACACAATTACCAATTCTGACCAAAGTCATACAGTATGGAGTATTAGCGGAAAATAAATAGAATTCTGACTTTCGATTTAGCAAGTACTACAATTGGATGAAATAACTCTGTATAAAATGTGAAATAACCAAGTACTGCAATTGAGAGTAGGAAAACTCCATTTTAATTCTCACTTCAAAGATGTACTCAGTGCTGGTGTGACAAGTCAACCACGCCACAAGAACACTGTACAGTGCGATTTTTCTAACTCTGCCCCTCAAGCCCCAATGTCCACGATGAAATATCACAGAGCATTTCGCGTCTTTCTCCGTCGTACCGCTAAAAGCCGCATGATGACCAGCACTGCTTGATACGGTCGCGATCATACGATACCTGACAGCGCGACTGGGAATGTCGTGAAATACCGTGACATATTCCAAAGTGAAGACGGGCCTTGAGGAACAAAGTTAGAAAAATCGCAGTACAAAAACATTCGTACTTTACGCGGAATGTGAATCCGGAGCCGTGAGCTGCGCAAGCTTGGACGAAGCTGCAAGCCCCAGGGCCCTGAGTCTACCATTGAAACAACTGCGAAAGAGAAGTAGCCTAATTGATCGATTATTTCAGTAGTTTTCGAACGCCTCAACTGCCTAAGGTCAACCATCCCGTAAGTGTAGTGTGTGTTTCTCGGGGAGCGGCGATGATATTTCCCCGCTGGAACGGTTAGACCTGGCGCCGACGTACACCTCGGCTAGCGGGGTTAAAACAGCTAAGAGAGAGGACGGAATGCGTCGAGAGGTGGGCGGGGCGCCGCGAATGCCCGGCCGGGGAATGGGGAGAGCGACGCGGCGAGAGAGCGAAGAGGAAGGCGCGTCGCGGCGCCGCGACGGCGCGCGCGCTCGGAACGCCGCCGCCGGGGAACTCCAACGACGCGGCGCGGCGCGGTGGAGCAACCGCTCCGCACAGGCCGGCAGCAGGAGACCGCATCTCCCCCTGAATTCCAGAGTCCTGCGTTGAGTGGACGTACTGTGTAAGAACGCATACTGAAGGAGCTCACTCGACCGGAATGGAGTTCGATCGTAGTATATATTGCGATAAAAGAAATAAACAATATAAATTTACATAGATATATGACAAAGTCCAGTACATAAGGAAATTGAAATGATGGCGGTTATTACTTATGTATGAGCACTTACTTCCTAAGAATTAATCTAAGTAAAAAATTATTTTTTCTAAATAGGAATACACTATTATTATTATTATTATTATTATTATTATTATTATGAATTTTAACCTATTACAATAATTATTAATTTACACAAGTATACGCTAACATTGCCTCCATTTTTTCGAACTGTTCCATCTACATCTTGCTTCTATTGCAATTGAGAAAAACGTTTACGAATTACATTCGTTAACGTGTTGAAAGAGAGAAAATAATTTTCATCAACGCGGCACAAATGCACGTAAAAATACAAAAAAAAAATAATATAATCAGTGAATACTGAAATTTCTTAAAGCACTAGGCGTGAACGCAGTAAAAATAGTACTTGACTCACGTTTACTAATTCTGAAAGAGAGTGAACAAAATTCAGGATATATTTAATACAACAGAAACGATATAACCTAGAAGAAAAACGTACGTGGAAAATAAGCAAGTTCCATTTCACATTTAGCGCAGATAACATTCGAAAAAAGGTCCTTCATTCCAGTGACGTAAGTGTCTCGTTCTCCGCCCGTGCGTCTCCTCGCCTCCTTGGTTCCAGGGCGTAGCTGCGGCGAAGACGCTCCGTCGGCGCGCAGGGAAGAGCCGGTTGCGCTCCCTTAATTACAACGCACGCAGCCATTAATGAGTCATTACCATATCCAGGTCCCCCTGTCCCCTCCGCCCCACTTGTCGCTCGCCTAACGAGTCCGGAACATTCATTAATAAATTAGCACCATATTAATTGCACGAGTGTGTCAAGATTGCGTAAGAGCGTCGGCGTCGTTGCTCGCGTGCGGGTGAAGCGGAATGTCCCGCATCAATCAGAGGGTTTCCCATCTCCCTCGCCCTCAGAGAGACAGAAAGAGCGAGACGAAGTCCCGTGGCGAAATGCGTTTATGACATGCACGACTTCCTCTCGGCAATATTTTAATTATTATCGCGGGCTAATTAGCTGGAGGCGCGGCGTGCTCAAAGATCACGAATCGTCGGGCAGGAAGACGTTGTTCCTTATCCTGGCGTCTTCCTCACAAGAGGCCGGAATCGTTTCGTTAGGCACGGACAAGGAAATTCGTAATTTGCCTCCGGAGACTTGAACGCTCCAACAAGCAGCGAGCCCCCGCCTGGCGCGGGCGGCGCGGCACGCTACCGTCTCCGCCGGGGTGTGACACAGGGAAACGGACGGACGGGCGGCAGGCTGGCGGCCGAGGGTCGGAGGGACGGAGGGACGGGAGGGAGGAGGTCGGCAGGTCGCGCGGCGCGCGGCGTTCGGCGGCAGCCGCGCGCGGGCCTTCCGGCGGGAAGGTGACCGGAAGGCGGCGCCGATACCGGATGTTTTCGCGCACCCAAGCGGGACCAGCGCGCGCGCTTGCTCCCGACTTTCGAGCCGGAAGCCAGGGGGACGCGCGCCCTCACAGGGCGCCGCACTGGCGGGGCAAGGGGCGCGAGGCGAGGGTGACTTAGGCAGAGGAGGCCGAGTCAAGCTCAAGGTGGCGGAAATGTTGACAATGGTGATGGTGAGCGTACTTTTGGTCAGTTTTAGGGTGACAATGGAGTGCTGGTGAAGCTGTAGTGGGCTGGTAGTAAGGTGACGGGAATGGCAGAGAAACTTCGGGCTGTGGTAGCGGAGTGTTAATGAAGGGGATTGGGGGCGATTGGTGTGATAAGGGTGTGAAAGTGGTGGTATAGTGGTGTGTGGTGGTAAAGTGGTATATAGGTGTTATAGTGGAGAGGTTGCAGAATGAGTTTGTAGTAGGGTCGTAATCGGGGACTGAAATGGACCATGATAGCGGCAATAGAGGAGACAATGCAAAAGACACCTAACTGTGCTGAAAAGAAGGAATAAAGGGGAATGAGTCTCTTAGGAGGAATGAAATAGTGAAGGTGGAGGGTGTGAAATACGACTTAATGTAAAGGATGGTGGTGGTTAAAAATATCTGATAACAGAAGAGGTGGTAGAGCTGGCGTTGATCTGAAGTTATTGATACCGCAATACTGATGGTGGTAGTGGTCGTGTTTGTTTGTTGATTTTTTCATTACCACCAAGACAAATGCATTGAAATGAAATCATGCTACGGTTAGAGGATTGTTGATATTAACTTAAGTACCAAAACAAATGAAAAATTTAACTTTTTAATTTATTTATTTAAAGTTCAAACAGACCTCTAGGACGGCTCATGGGCAGCGTAATAGCTTAGCGTGGTATGACCCCGGGTTCAGTCGGGGTAAAAAATTTATTTTCAAATCGACTCGGTTTCTGTAGCTGTGTGACGAAGAAACGCCTCGTCAGCAGGAGTTTAATACTTACGGTAAAGAGAATAATTCATATCCCCCACATGTTTTTCTTACCCCGAAGCATGGGAATTAAAGTAGGCCTAGGCATGAGTTACACCATTATCTGGTTGGTAAAGGAGGAAAAATCGACCCAAGATACTACATACAACGTCCAAAACTGTTAAAATAGGTGTGAGACGGCTACGGAGAGAAATGTATTCTGTGCAGGTTTTCTTAAATCCTGGGATCGCTACCCTAACCCATACACAAGTTAAATCCTGAATACAGATTGAAACGAGCGTTTGGCAAGAATTGATAGTTATTGGTTTTGTGGTGAAATGTCGTTGGCATTAAAAATTTGCTGGCAATGGCAACACCTGTAATCGTTTAAGAATTGATAGATTATTTGTTCCTGTTGCAGAACCTCGTCGCACCAGGAGCTCCTGACGCGAAGCATGCGGGGGGGGGGGGGGGGCAACGGGAAGGCCGGCGCCAGCGGCGACCGTTCTCGACCGGCGATTGACAACGGAGCGTCGGCGCGCGGCCCCGTTTCCGGGCCCTAATTGGCGAGAAGTGGGCGGGCGGGGGCGCGGGTGGCGGCAGGCGCCGGGGCGCGCGCGCGGCGGCGGCGGCAGCAGCTGGGCCCCGGGCGCGTGACTGCCGCCTGTCGCCGCCGCCGCCGCCGCCGGGTGGCCCGTGTCGCAGCGATTAGCGCCCGCGCGGGGCTTCCGGACGACCTGCGAAGGCGCCCCGCGTGCGCGCTTCGTTTGGACCGCGGCGCCGCCGCTTAACGCACTTAGGCTGCGAGAGAGGCTCTTCCAGGAAGCGTGGGTGCAGCTGGTCCAGTTTCGCTCGTATCCTTACTGCTACTTGAAGAAATGAAGCGGTGAACAGCAAATTTAACGAACGAGACTTACAATTAAAGGAAGAAAATAGATGTATATGTTTTTTTAAATCCATTAATAATACATCTTTGCTTTTTTTTAAACCTGTTTTAGAAGTAAAACCCAAGAGAGGTTTAGACTGCGAGAGGCTTTTCCAGGAAGCGTGGGTGCAGCTGGTCCAGTTTCACTCGTACCCGAGTGCATTCGAATTACCTTACTACTACTTGAGAAGAAATGAAGTGGTGAACATCAAGTTTCACGAACGACTTAAATGATCACAGGTGTTGTCATTGCCAACAATGTTATTTATTTCAAGAGCAGCTTTCGATGGCTTAGCCATCATAATCAGTTTTCTGCTGTCTGGAAGCCACGAAACGACGATGGCGTAGTCGTTTCGTGGCTTCCAGACGGCAGAAAACTGATGATGATGATAATGATGATGGCTAAGCCATCGAAAGCTGCTCTTGAAATAAATAACATTGTTGGCAATGACAACACCTGTGATCATTTAATTTTAAATGCCAACGACATTTCACCACTAAACCAATATTCACGAACGACACTTAAAATTAAAGGAAGAAAATAGATGTATATGTTTTTTTTAATCCATTAATAATAGATCTTTTGCTTCTTTTACCTGTTTCAGAACTAGAACCCAAGAGAGGTTTAGTTTGATTACTTACATACCCGAATTCCGAATTTTCGGAAAATCAAGTCTGAAAGTTTGCAGATGTGGAGTTACTTACAGAGAGACAATGTTTCCTCTCCAGAAAATAGCATGATCTGTCTTATATGCAAAGAATCTTTATACACTGAGTAGATATGAATCAGATGTCCCTAAAAATAATATTACCTCAAAAATGCCCAGGAGTGGACCGTACTCTGTTTGTGCATAAAGCTATCGATACAGTAAATGGTTTCTAAAAGTAATTTAATTGCGTATATTTTGGTGATGAAATTTACGAATGAAATGTGTCCTAATGTATCGACAAGATTCTTGTAGTTAAATTTTGAAATATAAAAGAACAGCTATTATAGAGCAAATATATTCAAATATTAGTTACATGGTGCACTCTTGTAACTGGGATGGTTATCTAGCGTATCCTCGGCGCACAACAGAAGAAAAAATATAGCGATGTACTAGATCATCAGTGCCAGTAGAGTAGCGACGTGAACTGACCACCGGTAAGAAAAATCGCCCGAGTGAGTATCATGCCAACTGGGCTAACGGGACCGCAAAGCACTCAGTCCTCTGACCGCGTCCGACGCCGGGTATCCCGTGCGAAAGCCAGAATTCGGTGCAGTCTTTCGGACCGCACCGCTGCATCACCGGTTGGGCGCAGCTTCTCCCCTGGGGGGCAACGCCCTTTTATCAGTCGGATCGCAAAACTGATCGTGGAATTAAAATACAAATATTTCCGCATTCCGTCGCCTAACTGGTCTCGGTACCTTATCTCCGCTATTTACTTACTGTTGTTGCCATTTACGTGGGCGCAGAGATCCTGTTGGTTGCACGCATGGCGACGCGTTTCGAGCGGAGATAGAGCATCTGAGACGCGTATCAGCGCTCGCGGCCGGCCGCTATCGCAGTCGCATCGGTGCTGCAGCGGCGCGGCCGCCGTGGGCACTCGCCCGAGGCGCTGCCCGTTCGCCCGCCCGCGCGCCCGCTCACCCGCTCGCCTGTCCGTCTCAGACACTCGCCTCCCCAAAGCCCCAGGATGTGGAGCAAGGCTCTTCATCATTCGCCAATATGTAACTTGTCTTCCTTATTGATTTTTGCCGGGCCTGCAATGTGGCTCTTCCTGATTTGGGTGAGATATGCTGGTGTGTATGGCGAATGGAATAGAGGAATGGTACAGGAAACAATCTGTTGTTCAAACAGAACGGAGAAGAAAGGGGTGGGAAGAGAGAAATAATAGAAATCCACTATCCACACTAAGGAAATGGAGTCATTGGGGCAAGGAGTGTCCTAAGTCACTTGATGGATGTGAACCAGATGAGCCTTCCCGACGGCTCCAGGAATTGCAGCAAACGTTTTCATCAGTTTCCCAATTCATATTATTAACGCTTGAAAGAAATTAGTCAGCAATCAAAACGGCCTGTAGATTCCTGAAAGACACAATTATTTATTAAAAAATTCAAGTATTTTGAGTAGGGAGAGGCTTTCTCAGCCGTAGAACATGAGATACTGCCCAGGAGAAGCATTGCACTGAAGTCAAAAAACGGCCCAGCATTTATTTTCAAAAGTCGAGATAAAATAAAATGCTAATACTTCAGATCACTTGAAGAAAATTTTCTGAACTTTCTTCCAAACTTCCAAATATTTTAGCCCGAAGAATATTTGGAAATAAAAATGAATTTTTTCACTACACACAATAGATACTTACTTAAATTTCTCAAGGAATGTAGGAAGCAGTTTGAGATTTTTTAACTATTAGGAACAGAAATGTACGAGTACACACTATCAAAATAGCTATTTAATATTCGACTTCTTTTACAATACTGTGCATGCATCAAAGGTTTACCAAGTTTTTCACACACGAAAAAAATGTTATCAGTCAATCCCGAAACAGTAATGACATCAATCAATTGGAACACACTTTTAGCAACATGATATTATACTCATTCAATTTGCATCTCATTATCCGTGAGAGTTCTAATTTTTTTACAAAACTTTGCTTAGAAACATATGAAACGATGTCGACTAGCATGAATTCTATCTTATACGACAGAGCTCAACAACTCCTACACAAAAATTTACGTAGCAGAGGAACAAACATTTTATGACAGCGTTTCTTCTCCATTAGTTATCTCGTGTTCTATTAAGGCATCTGTTTCTTCCCGCGCCACAATCCATAACGGATTTACAAACGTGCATTGTACATACTAACGAAAAACATACTCAGACGCCCGCCCGGCGAGCCCGAATAATTAGTGTCTGGCGCCATACACATTTTCGGTAATAAACATACACCCGGAAATTTCGTTCCCGACGGACGGGCGCCCGCATGTAGAGCCTCCTTCCTCGTGGGCCACCGTTAGCGGCGACGCAGCGTGACCCCGACCTGCGAGAGATTCGGCAGCGGGATGCGGGCCGCGCGTTTAAAGGGCCCGCACCGCACGGCGCCACAGCCCAGCGCGGCCCAGCCCAGCGCAGCCCGGCCCGGCGCGGTGCGGCGCGGGTCCAGGTGGAGCGGCCGACAGGTGCGGCGGAGGAGACAATGGCGGCGGCAGCCGGTCCGGGCCATCGAACAATGGGCAGAGGAGGCGGCGGCGGTGGAGATGGGCCCGGTCGCAGCGCCAGCCACGCGGCGCCCCGGAGCCGCCGCGCGGTCGCGGAAAACAAAGTCCTTATTAGGCGCCGCGGGGGCGGCAGATGCTGCTCTTGGAGGACACGGGATACCCCCGTGCGGGGGTGCGCGCTCGTGGAACTAGGTGGCTGGCACACCAAGGGTTCGGTGCAGGAATTCGCTTACCTCGCTCTGCATTGCCAGGATGCAAAAAGGCAGGTTATATAATAGTAGGTATAATACATCCCTTTCTCAATGTAATCTCCCAACTTCTCAATGCCAAACTCCAAACGATTGGGGAGGCGTTTCACAATTCCAACCAACTATTGGCAATTTTTGTTCATCTGATGAATAAGCTCGAATATCGGCAGCACACCGCTCGTCAAGAGATGAATAAGTTTTCGTCCTCGTTTAGGTTTTCAATTTTGGGAAAACATCAAAGTTTGGTGCAATCAGGACTGTAAGATGCGTGAGGTAACGCCTCCAAATTGTGTTCGTGCAACTTTTCAGTTGCGACTTTGGCGATGTGTGGACGAGCGTCGTATCGAATTGCGCCGAGCCTCGAAGTGAGAGCGGTTTTTGTGCATTCTTGTGTCATTAGTTTTTAATGAAATCATGATAGTACGGTCTGTTTCACTTCGTCCATATGTAACTCTAACATGATGATTCCATGATGATCGTAGGCAAAGATACAGATGAAAGATACTTTTTTGTATGTGGAAATGAGTCACCCATCCATTTGTTTGACTGTGACTTCAAGTTTAGTTCAAAGTCTCTAGCTCGTGTTTCATCAAGCATAATTTTTGAAAAATGGTGATTGGTCGGGAATTTGTCTCGTGAAGTTTGGGTATGAATTTTCCTGTCTTTGGTCAAGTCACACAATCTGAGATCGGTTCAAGCTTTATTTCTGAAACGGTTAATGAAATCACAAAATAAGCAATGGATTAAATAAAAAGTCAGTTCTTGTTTCCCAAGGCTTGAACTACAGCCCACCTAAGAATCACCAACCTCGCGTCCTTCACTCTGCAGTGTTATTCACATGTGTGTTATTTATGAAATCACCCTTGTACTATTAAGAGACCATATAAAATTCACAAAGTGAAAATAAAAGAATATTGTTAGATAAGTATGAAATAAACATTTCGATCGTTATTTCGTTTATTCGATCCTTAATATGTACACGAGAAATCGTCTGTATAATTACATTACTCTATACTCTGTATTCATTGATTATTTAATTTTATAAGGAGTAAGCGATTGATACAAATTATCATTCACAAACAAATTGTTATTCATGATGGCAAAACAGTATCGCGTGATCTGAAAGGTTTCATGCAATAACACTCAAAATACTGTTACCAGAAGGGCCTTTGTTTGTAGGCACATCTCGTCGAGATGCCTTCTACATTAAATCTTCTCCCTAACGGGAAAGGAAGTACAAGGCTGGCATTTCATTTAGTCAACTCTCAAACAATCAGACCGTACATTCTCTTCGTCTTCCGATGTTTGTACAGCACAACAATGACGTGACATTTGCAATGCAACGAGCACCTGTGCATGGAGTTGTGGGGACAACTGCATGCTGAATACACCGATGGAAAGCACAATACAGTTATATTAGAACAGCACCCTTTTGTGTTTGAGGAATACTTTATAAAGGCGCTTCAGAGATACAATTTGACCAACTGAAGCAACAGCACAGAAATCACTCTCGCTACTGACATTGAAGACACATTAATTCTGTTTAAACACTAACACAAACTTAAGTTTACAACGTAATTTAGTGAATCACGACTATACTGGAATGCCCGAAGTATTTTTCTGGTACATTTCAGTTTTTTTCAAATGGCTTTACGAACTCTCTGATCATATGGACGCCAACGGAAATGTTTCTAATGAAATTAGGGAAAAAGTACTTGTTTAAAATATTTTCTAATCACACACAAAATATATTGAATCTGAATATACTAATAACATTTAAATTCTATCAAATTCATTAAAAATGCTTAGAGAATCTATGACGTAGCGATACAGAAGCACTTCTTGAATAAGCGCCCATGTGCAATTGGGGAATCATAAGAATGTAAGACTTTCCTTAATTTTTATGGCGTCCCGTTTTCCGTAGCATTTCCGTCTACGACTACTTCTCTAAACGGGAGCAGGGGGCCTACCTGGCTCGCTCGGAGCGATGTCCTGTGGCTGCGGTCCGGGCGACCGCTGGCTCACCAGCTCCCGCCGGCGGCCGCGTCGCCGACGCAGTCCATGCCCTGCAACAAGCGTGGACAGTGGAGTTACGGCGGGCCCAGGGAAAAGAGGGCCTACATGAAGGTTTTCAGATTGTAAGACATACTAATATTAATTACTTGACACTTTCTCTGATATTTTGCTATAGTTGATACAATAAAAGATTAAAAGCAACATCTTCCAGAAGAACTGTTTTTTTTTTTCGCTAACCCTGTTTCTAAATCAGTAAAGATTAGCAATTAATTTAGGTTTTATAAGTCTTCATCTTATTAAATAATAAAGGCAGATGTCTTACACCGTTGGTTATTAATCATTTACTGATGAATTCGAGTTTGTTAAAGGATATTTTTTATTTAAGGCACTAGGCGCTACTTGTATTTGCTACACACTTTTATAAAGTGGGCCCGGTTAAAAGTTTCGCAGGTGGGTACGCACTCATTTCGTTACACTACTGCGCGTGGCGGAGGTGAGATCCAGGCAGGCAATTCCGTGTGCTAAGCCCGTTTTACACGATCATTTTTCATCTGTACAGAAAAATGTCGGACAAGATGGGATATATTTGTTTCCGAAAAATGACGTAGGACTTCATTTTTTTCTGTACTGATTCCATCCAGTTTGATTACCGCGCTCCTGGCGTCATTTTCCAGCACTTTTCGTCATTTGCTATGCGTTTGTTGAGATTTATTCCGTTTGTGCAGTTCTGTGAGCGTTTTCATGTGTTGAACTGAAATGTCAAGTGATTAGTGTGGAGAGAAGTAAACCATTACTGTGATCTAATGTCGCGTTGTTCTGGGCGTAGTCCTAAAATAACTTAATTTAAACTGTAACCACAGATGCGATGTTCAGCTGTTTCATGTTTAGCACATTTTGCGGCGTTCTGAGAAAAATGTTGATCATAATTACGGTGCAGAAAAGGAAATGACCGTGTAAAGCGTCATCCATTTTCTGTACGGAAATGCCCCTTATTTGTATTTGGGTTTGTAATGTGTGTAATGCTGCAATAATTACTTCTGTAGTATATTTGAAGTAAAAGGTAAATTTATCGATTGCTTATTGTCATGGACATCGAAAACCAACGCCTTCGTGGATCTGATTCTGCTGACAACTATTTTCTGAGTATATTCTGAGATATTTAAACCTTTTTGCGTTGTTAATTGCAACTTGTGTGTGCAGTCAAGCTGTGAAGTCAGTTGTAAGAAACGTTAGGCTGGAAAGGTCAGAGGTATAAGACATAAGTATTATGCAGTGAACCTATTTCTTTATTCCTGATCATGCCACGAAATATGATAAAAATATCTCTGAATACACGCATGCGGATGTACGTTGCTAAGTAGGAAGAACTTATAACTTAGTTACAATGGTACCGACTGCGTGCACTCAACACTCTACTCAAATTAGCATAAGGCACGCATCAGAACAAGTTTCATTTCCATATATTTCATTATGAAGATAGATCTTGAATATGAAACGTCTTATTATCTTTGACTAGTTTATTGCTTACAATTGCAGGAGGCTCATCAGTTCGCTACGGTACGAAATTCGGACGCCTTCCTTTTACTTTATTCCCTTTACATGTTTAAAGTAATAAAATTTCTCGACGTGCGTAACGCACATTAAATGCCTATCATGCAATGGTGAAAGTTTGAAGGAAGTAGAGCTCATCTGAGTGAAGCTCCAACATCCTAGTACGCAAAGTAACCATGTGATGACGTTTATAAGCCTTTCTTCCACGTCAATAGCAAATATTAGCAAACATATACCAACACGAAATTATTTTGAGAGAATAAAGAAAAATAATTAATAACAAACAGGAAAATGCTAGAAAAACGAAGAATTTTAACTATATTTTTTGGATAATTTACGACACGACTCGACTTACCAATTCCTTAATGTTATTGATATAAAAATCGAAAATAATTCACACACGTAATGCAGAGATTGAAATCAGTTGGAACGTAAATTTAACTTGATTGTACAATCTTAAGGGTTACATTTATCTCTTTCTCGAGCCATATCCGGACGAGACGTTACAATCCAAAGATCAGAAAACTTCATCTTAGTTTTTACAGAATAATGTGAGATAAATGATAATTTACGAGAAATAATGTGATGCACAGCTTTTGCCTTCCACGTTACACAATGTTAAAACAGCCACGTCTTACGTGTGATTGAAACCAACTCCAACACACAGCAAGAACCTTCGCAAAAACCTGGGCCGGTTGGACCCTTTAGAGTGTTGAATTAAAAAAAAATATATACGCGTGCTCCACAATTTACTCTGCCGCAATAGAATGGCGAGCTTGACAGCTGACCTACATTCAAGGCGTCGAAAGGCTCTTCCCCATGAAAGCAGAGCTCCTGCGGGAGGGGACTCGCGCCGCCGGCCAGCGCCTCCAGATGCGTGCGCGCGCGCGCTCGCGAGCGCCGCCCGTGCTGCGTGCGCGTGATGCGTATAATCCTCTCGCACTAATCGCGGGGAGCTAACGACACGGGGCCGCTTCCGGGCAGTGCAAGGGGCGGGGCCGGGCGAGTTGCGGTCGCGCTGCGTACAATGTATCGGGCGGCTCAGCGCGCGGGCTGTTGGGTGGGCTGTTGGGCGGGCTGTTGGGCGGGCTGTTGGGCGGGCTGTTGGGCGGGCTGTTGGGCGGGCTGTTGGGCGGGCTGTTGGGCGGGCTGTTGGGCGGGCTGTTGGGCGGGCTGTTGGGCGGGCTGTTGGGCGGGCTGTTGGGCGGGCTGTTGGGCGGGCTGTTGGGCGGGCTGTTGGGCGGGCTGTTGGGCGGGCTGTTGGGCGGGCTGTTGGGCCGCTGGTTGGGTGCTTCGTTTGGCGGTTGGGCTGTTGTGTAGATTGGTGGGTGGGTGGGCGGATGGGCAGGTTGGTTTATTGGGAGGATTGGTTTATTGGGCGGGCAGGAAGTTGATTGGTTGGTTGTTTGGATGGTTGGTTGGATGAATTGCTGTTGAGTGGGTGGGTGGGTTGTTAATTAGTTGGGTGGTTGGTTGGTTGGTTGGGTTGATTGGTGGGTGGATGGGCGAGCGGGCGGTTGATTAGTTGGTTGGTTGTTTGGGTGCTTGGTTGTTGGGTTAGTTGGTTGGTTGATTGGTTGGTTGGGTGGATGGATGGGTGGGTGGGTAGGTGAGTGCGTAGGTGGATGGGTGGGTGGTTGCTTGGGGGGCAGGAGGTAGGTTGGGTGGGTGAGTGGTTGGTTGGTTGGTAGGTGGGAGGTTGGTTGTTGGTTGGTTGGTTGGTTGGTTGGTTGGTTGGTTGGTTGGTAGGTGGTAGGTTGGTTGTTGGGTGGGTGGGTGGTTTGTTGGTTGGTTGGGTTGGGTTGGGTTGGGGAGTAGGTGGACGGTTGGTTAGTTGGTTGGCCGGGCGGGCGGGCGGGAGAGGGGTTAAATTTTTGGACGGTTGCATGATTGGGCGGGCGGGCGGTGTGGCGCGTGGACCCTGCCCGCTGCCGCAGGGCCTGCGGTCACCCGCAGTGCGTGCGGTGCGCTGCCCGTCGCCTCCGACGCGGCCGCAGGCTTCGCGGTCGCTGCAGCTACGCAGATGCCGACGCCACCGCTGATGCAGAGGTTCTCAAACGTCGCTGGCCTTCTGGAGTCCTTTCACGTGGGGCGACGACGCGGACGTCGACCCGTCATTTGCAATCACTAAAAATTAAGTATCTCTTCGAATGACTTCGTGACGACATCTGTCCATTGAAAATAAGGGATACATTTATGGTAGAAATGAATGGAATACTGAGCTCTTAGATAGTGCTTTATCACATTTATATGCATTTTAAAAGTTTTTTTTCGCCACATCCATTATTTTACTTTTTGTGCAAGTAGTTTGATGCTGTGAAACAAATGACGAAAGCATTATATCTTTACTCTATGGCGAAGAATGCCGGCTTGAAATCTCTATTCTCCTCCCATAATTAACTCTTTATTGCGTAGAAATATGTAGCCAAGCTCTTTAATTATACTTGGGTTAAGATATTTTTATTTGGAATTAGGATATGAATAGGGTTGAGTTTGGGAGCTTGAGAGAGCGTTTGGGGGGAGTATACGTAATAACGCCATAAGGAGAATAGTGTGGGGAGGGAAGCGAACTTAGTGACGCTTGTGCTGGTGATTAGATGCAAGTTTAAGTCTGGGGTGGAGGCGCGTGTGGCAGTGCTGGTGGTGTTGATGACGGAGACGGAGGAGGAGAATGGTGGCTAACGACATGGGGCCGCTTCCGGGCAGTGCAGCCAACGCCATAAGGAGAATAGTGGGGGAAGGGAAGCGAACTTAGTGACGCTTGTGCTGGTGACTAGATGCAAGTTTAAGTCCGAGGTGGAGGCGTGTGTAGCAGTGCTGGTGGCGGTGAGCGAGATGGAGGAGGAGAATGATGAAGCGGAGGAGGAGAAGGGGGAGAATGAGGAGATGAGGGAGAAGGTGGTTTAGGAGGTTTTGGTTGCAGTGGTGATGCAAACACACGCACCGCTCTGCCGCAGACGGGGCCCTGCGCCGCTACCCCTCTGCCACCGACCGCAGCGCGCTCCACGGCCAAGGCCCGAGGCCGCCGCATTCGTGGTCTGCGTTGTTCCCCGAATGGAAACTCTGCACGCGGCCTCTTAATGATCGACTCGGGCACGCCCTGAACCACAGCGAAAGCCCTCATGAAATGATAAATATAGATTTTCATCGACGCATATTTGAATTGATTGAATGCGCCAAATTATTGTTTGTATACGGAAGTTCTTATTTAATGAGCATGCGGGAACTTGACCAATAGTCGTATGTCAAATAACACGATTCAACATGTAATTTCTAACGTGATGAAAATGTATATTAGTGAGGTGAACAAGAATTACAGTATTCTTCCACAAAAAAATGTCATTTTTAGAGAAAATTAGAATACGAATATACTGAGTAAGTATTGATAAATAAGACAAATGAAAAGGTAAATGAATAAAGTTCAAAACGGTTAATGTTGTTTATTTTCGCAAAGTTTTCTGCAAAAACTTCATAATGTTATGTTGTTCTTTTGCATCCCTACAACTTTTTCTTTGTAACTAAATGCCAGTATGTTCTTCAAGTTTGAATTCTAACTGAACTCTAAAAAGAAGTTAATTCCCAAGCACTCATACAGGCTCGTGGCCTAATACGCTTCGGTTGCTGCTACTCCACTAGAGCAACGGCATAGCAAGGTCCAAGCGAAGGAAGATGGTGAAGCGATAACAACTTATCTAGAGGAAACTGTACTTATTTTGACGCGTACAGATAATAAAATGAAGAAAATACAAGGAATAAAATAATAAATGGTTATATTGTTCTTATTTTTGTTTTACCATGCTTACTACTCATTTTCCATTACAACAAAATGAAGATTTGCCTGACACCGCTCGGTAACACAATTCATCTTCCCCACGTTAGCACATACGCGCTCGTGCAAGCTTCGTCGCTCACTCTGCCTCGGAAGCCACTCCACTGGAAACGGCGTGGCGTCACGGGGCCGGAGCGAGGCAAGATGGCGGCGCGATGCCATCTTATCGCGCGCGCAACAACGGAGTCGGGCGCCGGCGCCTGGAGATTGTTGTCAGCGACGGCGCCGTACCTCCCGCTGCCGCCGCCAACTCCTCTACTCTGCCACTGCCGCCACCGCCGCCCCCGTACCCGCCTCAATCACTAATGCCGCTCCCGCCTCTGCCCCGTCTCCGCCACTTCTGCCATTCCCTACCACAAACACTACCTCCGCCATCGCCACGTCTCCACCACTACCACTACCATCGCCGCCGTCACCACTACTGCGGAATCCGCCTCTGCTCCTTTCCCCGCCACTACCACTACTATCGCCGTCACAGTGCTGCCTCCATCATAGCCACGTCCCCGCCACTATCACTGCCGCCGCCGCCGCCCCCCCCCCGTCCGCTCCCATCCTCACCACTATCTCGACCATAGCCGTCGCCGCTACTACCGCCACCGCCACCATCATCGCCCCGCCATTACCCAATCCTCGCCACTACTACTACCACCGCCGCCTCTGCTCCCGTCCTCGCTCCTACCACTATCGCCCATCGGCGTCGCTTCCACCACAGCCTACGCCCCACCTTGGCACCGTCCCCGCCACTACCACCTACCACCGACACCGCCGCCTCTGCTCCCGTCCTCCCTTCTACCACTGTCGTCCATCGACGTCGCCATTGCCTCCACCATAGCCAACGCCCCGGCCACTACCACTACCACCGACACCGCCGCCTCTGCTCCCGTCCTCCCTTCTACCACTATCGCCCATCGCCTCCACAACAGCCAACGCCCCCGCCTCTGCCCCGTCCCCGCCATCGCCATCGCGTCGGCGTCCACCGAGCGCAACCACGCCGCAGAGGCGCCGCCCACTCCCGCCCCACTCTTTTCCGGGTTTACGGCGGGCAGCGCCCTGCTTGATGCGCCTGTTCCGCGCCGGCGTCAACGACTGGCCCCGCGCCTCCAACGGGAGGATCTGATTATCGCCCGCAATCGGAGCGAGCGTCGAGATGGTCGGTAACGGTGCGACTGCGTTGGCGCCGCGCGCCGGACGCAGGAAGTCGGGGCTTAAGGCGATTTTGTAGCGGCGTGCAGATAATATTCTGCAAATGCTAAGAACGTACAAACGAGATAAACGTGACAGATCGCATCTTCGTGCGATCTTGGAATGTGTTTAACTAAGCCTAGGAAAAGTAAAATGTGTTGTATTTCATTTTGAATGTTTCAACCTAGTCAACACGTACTGCTTTGAAAAAAATTAGTTGTGTTTTACATAGTTCATGAAGTAAATGTTGAAGTGTATTTTCGAAGCAGAATAACAAAGTGTATTCTCGGATCAGAATTTTTAGTCATAGGCGTGTCAAGCCCAAAACAATAGGAAGGGGGCAAACTATATTTCTGGTCTCCTTTGAGGGATCCCTTTTCTATTAAACATTTTTTACGCAAGGTATATTTTACTAGGAAATAAATAATACATACTACAAATATAATGGAATTATTACTTAACTTATGCAATTAATAAATGAAATTGATTTTATGTTTGACAATTTTCAGGGATACGCCAAATAGTTTGGAGAGTTTCTTCCTCAAAAGTAGTGTATCAGTTCCAAAAAGTGTTAGCTTAAAAAAGGAGGAAATCAGGAACTGATCATATTTATAGAAATAAAGAGTTTTATTGTATTGGGCTTTCGGACCCTTTTCGAAATTTGCTGACGGGGTCCCCTCTTCCGTCTCTTTGCCTGATAGCAGATGCTTGATAGCGGTAACTATGCAGGACGAGGTTTCCGTTCACTGCCTGTCGTCATAAACGAAAAGGACAAATGCCAGGAAGAGCTCGAGAAAGTATTCGTACGGAAGACCAACGTCTAGTAAGCCGAGTCGCTTAAATAGAAATTATTGTATCTGGAACGTGTATAAAATTAAATATGTAACACTCGTAATACTGAACATATCCGGGAAAAATAATTTACAGAGTCAGTTTCACATTGGGAAATGGAGATAATGCCAAAAGGACCTGGAGGAGTGCAACACTTTGAATGCAAAATTGTTCCGTCCCCTCGACACCACCTGCCGCTTCCGAGTCGCCGTTGAATGAACTGAAGCGTACAATGAGCGCGGAAGCTGTCACCTGGCGCCGCTTTCAAGGCGCAGATGGCAGAGCGCGCCGATGATATGACAACCTTTCAGCTTTCCACTCCGCGCTGTGCACCGCACTACTTGCTTCCACACTCAAGGCAGTTGAGTTATCTGTTATAGGAGGGTTTAGAGCGATGAAGAAGTCACCACCGTAATGCTCGATCATCAAAATCGGACCGAGGATTAAATAGAACAAAGTTGATTAAGAGGAAAATACAATTTCATCGGGGATTAGAAAAGTGCATTTTGTTGTCGAAATTTATCGCCAGGTTTCAAGGCACCGTACTACTTGCTTCTGCGCTCAAAACCCCTTAGTCATCTGTCATGAAGAGTTTCGGGTGTTGAAGTCACCAACGTAAGGATCGATCACGAAAATCGGACCAAACCTTAAAGTAAATAGTTTAAAACTGATTAAGGAGAAGATAAAATTTTATCATGGATTAGAAACGTACTTTTTTTTTCAAACCTGCCAGTAGGTTTCGAGGGTTGTCTTTCTGTGAATGGATGTATAGCAGTGATATGAGAATATTTAACTGAATCTTCTGATTTGGAGTAATATAACGAAGTTTTGGTGAAAAGAAAATAAACTTCAAATATCATTTACCCATTATCTTTCCTTCCTTTGGAGGGGAAGTACAGCCGGCTCTCCCATGTTGTAGATTTACCACATGTAAGAAGATCCTCAATCCTAAAAGAGGCTCTGAGATTAATTAAAAACGTATTTCGTCGCCCTTCCGCGATACCTTCGTTCTCCGCTAGATAGCGAAAAGAGCGTAACGAAATTTGCGTGAAAGAGAGACTAATGACCCGAGTCTCGCCACATTATATAAGGCTTGAACTGAACTGAATGATGAGAGTGAAAATATACACAGAGAACATGTCGTGGGTTCGCGTGAGTAAATACCATTTTCACACCTTTTGGCATAAAGCGACTGATGACATTATTACCAAGTAGATATAAAGTCTGAACGAGCGGCAGTTGGGTCACCCTCGCCAGCACGTCTTGAGACCAGACAGCGCCTTCGAGTAACCGTACAACAGACTCACTGGAGCTTAAAGATTTTATATTTACTGCACGCTTCGTCCAACCTGGCGGTGCAGTCGTCCACGGGCAAACCGAGGCACTTCCTCCCCGCGTAACGTCTTCGCCCTCCCCTCCCCACCCCTCCACCCCGCCCTCTCCTCCCACCTCCACCCCACCCTCTCTTCCCATCTCCACCCCGCCCTCTCCACCCCTCGCCCACCACGCGCCGCGACGCCCCTGGCCAAATACCGCGCCCGCGAGCGCTTCAGTCGTAAAAGTGTAGGACAAGCGCTCAACAACTTCCGTCCCGAGCGTTTTTACTGACCAGTTCCGGCGGCGGTGGCGGCGAAGGCGGCGGCGGCGGGTGCGCATTTGCATGGGCGCAGCGAGCGCTGCCGAGTGCGTGCGAACGCAGCGCCACCTGTAAATCAAGATGGCTCGCACGAGATAATCCCCCGACGCCAGCCAGCGGCCCCGAATGCGCCGTGCTGCTTCGACCTGCGTGGGGGCGCGCTTACGCACAGTGCTAACCAACGCGCGGCGAAACGCTGTAGTCTGCAGCGCTACTTTTCGCGTTGCAGATTACGTTTCATTGTTTCTGTATGTGAGTTTTTTCTTTCGTTGGTTTGCTTCTGGCGATGATTTTTGCTTTCTCTTTTCAAGTTTTTTCTATCCTAAATACCGTTTCCTGCTAAATTTTTGGATTCCAATGCTTTGACTTCTTCCAAAGAGTTGATGGTCTGCGCCGTCTTCTCTACGGTAAATTCCTATCGTCTTGGAGGCTAGTAGTAAACATGACAATCAGTTACATAATTGGCTTTAAACAACAAAAATCGTTTGGCCAGTTTCTCTTCGAGCTCGACGATTTATTATTAAAAGTATTGTACTCAACAAATACTTAGGTGAATGAGTTCACATTGTCTTTTATCGTTATGCAGAAAACTATTGTAGGACCATATACATGGCTTTTGAAATATAAAGACGCTGAGTTCGAAGTATTTGCTTGGATATTTTTGAGTTTGAGCAAAGTATATATTTTGCTTCCTTTCATACATTGAAAAGTAAACATTTATAGTTTTCGTCTTCGAGAAAACTTTGATGGACTGTACTACACTATTTATATTATTTTTTATTTTCATTTTTTTCTTGAATTTTTTCGTGGTGGAAACGAGAATTTTCTGTGAGCTTCTCATCAACATCATATCTTCTTCAGATAGTTCGTTTTCTGTCTCTACATTAGCCTTGTGCAATACTGACATAACCAGGATATTTCACATATGGAATATTGTGTGGTGGATTAGTACGTAAAGTGGTGTGTTTCATAATAAGCAATTGAGTTTTATAAAAAATCTACTATTATTCACACTTTCAATACCCCATCTGTAAAACAGTGTACAAGCCATGGCTGAGAATAGTGAACAGGGTATGCGAGTTCCAGAGGCGCAGACGGGGCGTGGCCCGAACGTGGCTCCAGGCGCTCGCGCTGCTCTGAACGACGGCGCCCGCAGTCACCGCAACGACGGTGTCCAGTGACATACGCGCCACGCGCCACGGCTGGCTGACACGGGCCAGTTTATGGGGGAGAGAGGGAGAGAAAGAGAAAGAAAGAAAAAGAGAGAAAGAAAGAGACAGAGAAAGAGAGAGCTAGAAAGAGGGAGAAAGAGAGAGCGAGAAAGAGGGAGAAAGAGAGAGAGCGGTCGCGAGGTGTGCATGACACGTCTCTCCACGCCTCCCCTCCCACACACACACGCACGGACACGTGCTAACGATAAGAACAAACTTCGAAGTCAAAAATTTGTAAAAAACTTACTTACATTTATGAAAACAGTGTGCAGTATTGAGAACATGATTCTTTGGGAAAATAAATTCAATTCGAAACACGAAAAGATCTTCAATGAAGCGTGCACAGAAAGTGGATATAGGTATAAACAATACGAGATGAAAATGTAATATGAATTCATTTATAATGCGTAGCAGTCATAGTTGATTAAGATAGAGAAGGAAATGAAACAAAATAGCGTCTTGTTTCTGCCGTCCCTTGATACACGTCGATCGATGTCGAAACGTAGTACGCAGGCTTACGTTTACAAACATTAAAAGCGACAGACACCGATTACCGCACAAATAATAATTCTCTTTCCATGATCAAAAGAGCTGAGAAGTGAAGTTTGGACAACAGAATAGACTACAAGCGCATGTGAAGTCTCAAAAGGAAAGCATTTTTGAGAAGTTCTCGGGCATGAATGACTAACATCAGCTTGTCCCTGAGCCGTCGTTCATATAACTTCGCACGCCCTCCCACACACATTCACACGTACACACACACATGTACACATACGCAGGTGACGTGTACACTCGCAGTCGCACGAGTGCCCAAGCACAAACACAGGTTCCTGGACGCGCCTGCCGTCTCCACTCGCCCATCGCGAAAACCTTCCCGACGCGTCCGCAGCCCGGAGGCGACGGCGGCGGCAGGGGGCGGAATCGGGCGGCGGCGGCGGCGGCGGCGCGTGGCGGTCGGTCACGTGACGCGCTACCGGGGCCAGATGTGCGGGCAGCTGGCCGCGGCGAGCACGCACTCACGCACACGCACGCACGCAGTGGGCGGCGGGTCCCTGAGCTATAAGGCACAGCTGCAGCAGGCGCGGGCGCCGGGCCGCCGCCGCCGCCGCCGCCGCCGCCACGCGCCTGCCCCCACCCCGCTCCGATCGCACCGCCGCCGCCGCCGGCTCGCGTCCTCTGCGGTCGCGCGTCCAGCCCACCTTCGCCGCCGCCGCCGCCGCCGCCGGCAACAAGTTCATGGACCTTGGGCGGGCGTAAGGTGCCCGTCGCTGGGGCCCGGCCGCGGGTCGGTTCCGGTGCGTGCCGCGCGCGGACGCGCATTGCGACGGCGTGCTTGAAATAGTAGCTCCTCAAAATAAACGGGCCCGCGGCCCGCGCGCTCGCGCTATGACGGGCGACGCCGCCGCGGCCATGAACATGTCAAGGACGCTGTGCGCCGCAACGCTCCCGAGCAGGTTGACGCGCGCGCGATGTCGTGCGCGCGCGTCGGCTTCCGGTCTTTTTCGCGGGGGCCAATTTCCATTTTATCACCATATCCACATCGTCCTTTAAAAATTCGGTATTTGTAAGTTTTCAGTGTTTAAATTAAATAGCATAATGTTTTAGAAATATTAACGTTATAAGGCCGAAAACAACAAATAATTCAACAAGACTTACTTGTATTATCGACCGTCGTATCGTTCAATACTTTTAGTAAAACCGTTAACAAGAAATATCACTCTTTCGAATAATACTCACACCCTATCTTTACCTACAACTCATGTTTTGATTGTTCTTAACGGACTGTGGACTTAAATCTTTAACGGATTCTGGCCGTTAAGAGTATTGATTATATCTGGATTGGGTAAGTCGATAAAAACAGTACAGTATTACGAAAAGCATTAAAAGCGCTGAATGTATTTTTCATCGCCTATTCTTTTGCGGCGATTAATACATAATGAATTCGTAGGCTTCCGCGGCCGGAGTCATTATATTCTTGGCTGTCCGGGATGAGCCGCGGGATGCTCAGCAGTATAGCTCTGAAGAAGGCCACAGCAAGATGGCCGAAACGTCAGTAAAACCTACTGAGACGCGGCTCATCCCGGACAGCCAAGAATATAATACATAATGAATTCCAAAAGTGGTTTCCTACAAAAGTCAACAGAAATATAATCACTAATAGTTTTTAAAATTGTAACTTATGAACTTTTGCTCCTCTAGAAATTCGTGGTGTTCGTGGAAGAAATTTTGGAATGCAACTTAAAATTCCACTAGAAATAACCCATATTTCTAGTGAATATTTATTTCATTAGAATGAAACATAATATTTCTACTGAAATCGTACGTCTTGGTTACAATAGGGTTTAGTAATATCTTTCATTAAAGTACTTTTATTTTTTTTACATCAATATTCTAATTAGGTTTTCAGGAAGCGTTAGCTGTTGGTCTTCCAAGAAGTCAATGACTCTCTAATGTCGATACGAAACGTTACGCTTCAAAGCATTAGAAAATGCCAGTAGTTTGAAAATACCTTTGATGCTGCCTGATGGATGATTGTTAATCACATGAATTCCAACACGCCTTCCTCCCTGAGGGCAAACGAAAAGGTCGAGAGAACATTAAATTATTTTCGAATTAATTTTAACTTCGACTAATGTTTTGCATAAGTAATTACACGCTTCGGTCGATTGACATGTGGCAAAATTACAAAATCGCATATTTAAATCATGTAAATTTAATTTCAATATTTAAACTTCGAATCTGTGATTTGAGATAATTTCGTAGGCGTCTTAAAATTTCAATTTTATGTTCCGGCACATACAGACATAAGCTATATGTAATCATATTTTAGCAGTATTCTGCAATTCTGAAAGCTTGCGTAATTTCTCTTAGACTTTTTGTAAGCATATCTATTCATTTCACAAGTTGAAAATATTAAATCAATTTATTCTATATACTTATTTAACTTTAGGTCATTTTCGTTATTTTAAAATATGCATGCCCAGACGTAAGACTCCAATATCCTCTATTTACTTTCGAGTCATTGATTTTAAAATGATTTCGATCAAGAAATTTCATTTCATTTGTACCGCGTGTCCAAAATACGTTTGCTGACTGACAGTCCTCCGTTCGGACAACATAGTGTAATATTCACACTTCAATTGCAACTATTCTTTCAAAGTAAGTTGCATATTACTATCAACAAACTATTCCCTCAGTGCTAGACATTTTCTACCAGACAACACTGAACTGTTCTTTGTAAGTTAGAGGAAACCACCTCGACGCGTAGATGAATGAAATACGGAGAGAGAAAAATAAAAGAATAGGGTTGAAGGCAGCTGCTGCTCATTTGTCTCCGGGGGCTGTTTCCGGCCGCGCTTTCCAACTCAACCTCAGCGGTGCTACTCGACGCACAGTGGTCGGGACTGGCACCAACCAGCTAAGAGCATATCTTCTGTGATTCGAAGTGGAATTTATGAACAAAACTCACGTTAAAAGCATACTATTTTAAAACCGACGTTTTATACTGACTTTAAGATCGAGGATGAAGTATACTGAGACACTTATTATCATAATGGATAATTGTTTACTTCAATGCCTTTATCTTTTGCCAACTTCGAGAGGGCGGAGACATGAATTACTGTCGAAGACCATGGAGACAAAGGCTGCGTATTCGAGTTTCATGTCTGGCTCGGGTGTTTTCATCAGGTGGTTGTGACGTGGCAGCAGTCCACGTCCAAACCCATCCAAATCATCATGACGGGGCGATCCGTGCTGCTGAGATCAGTCCGCTTGTCTTCCACAGCTGGGACCGGAGTTCCAAATCCCGGTCGATCCACGTGGAATTTGTGGTGAAGAAGGCGGGTTCGTGGCACTTTTTCTTGGGGTTCTCCCGTTGCCGCTACCTCTTACCTCCATTGCTGCAGTGTCATAAACCACACGATATTTTCATAATAATCTACTCATCAAAATCATGCATCCGTTTCCAGGAATGGACATGAAGTTTAGGCACTGATAATAAAGAACCATCACGTCATTCACAATCATCAATCTCGTATCATTCACTTCTCATGATCACCCGACCATCCTTCATTCAGTGGAAAATCACCTAGACATATCCGTCTCAAACTCGCAGGGCCACGAGTTCTTGCAAATCGATAAAGGAATACCGATTTTGGAGAAAATCGTCTCAACGGCTGACTCTCAAGCGTTGACCGCAGACGGACGTTTTAGCTGTCAATCGATTTTTTGGTGTCAAGGATCCACAAAACATGTATTCTGGTTACAAACGTGTTCCTATGTGTAGTACATTACTTTTTCTAAAAAGATTATCCACATATTGGTTAATAGGGCCCAAAGAGTTTTTCTGTCGCAAATCGCCTTTTCCGACGCACGATTACAACACTTTCTCTTCTTAAGAAGGAAGGGCGCGAAAGTAAAAAGACGCCATACAGGCGTAAGCCTTCTCCCTCAACGGCGAACATCGAACGCTATTAATACGACATTAATACTCTTGCAAGGTCATCAACGCATTGGAGTCACTCTCACTAATGCGAGTTCTCTTTCCTGGCGCCGGACTGCAGCGCGTGTCGATTTCCGCGCATGCGCGGGCGCAAGCGGCCACAGCCCGTCGGCGACGCGCTCTCCCGTAAAAACGCGTGGGCGTGGAGCAATCTGCTCGCCCGCGACCTTGGGCCAGGCAGTGCGTGCGAACGAGCAGGCCAGGTGAGGTCGCGAACGCGGCTGCCGTGCGACGGACGGGCCATTGCCACGAGAACAAACTCAAGAACAGAACTTGCCAACGAGGAAGGAGATATTCACACGGGAGACGATACAGCATGACGTTGGTTTCTAATGTATGTGTATGTAATATTAAAAACAAAATCTCGTTGAGATTTTAGTCCTATGAATCCTACAATTTTTACATCATGCAACAGACATTTGCCGATAAAGTTTGGGATGTTACATGTGTCGATTTCGGGAATATGCTTTAATATGTCATTCGGACGACTGCCCACTGTATTTGAATTTAAAATATAGTACCGAAAGATTCACTGGTTCGAATAACAAATGTACTCGTATCATTAATTAAAAGATAACCACTGCAAATCAAGAAGAATGAGATCTTTTTTCTGGCAGAATGACGCATTTTTAGAGCCTGAAACTGAAAAAAATTCAGAAATATTCGGAAAAAATTGTTTTGAAGAATTTTAATTTTCTGATGTCTCTCACACGCGAAAACTTCCAATACATTTAACTCAACCACAAAAATACCAACGTCAAACTGGTAATACAAGAGACGTCGAGTGTCAGTCCAAAAGCAAACTTTAACCCAATAGAACACACACACACACACACACAAATCGATCGGGGAGGTTAAATAAAATTATGAAAACAAATGAAATACAAAAAAAATGTTTAAATATCAAGTGATATTCTTGTCTGCTAGACTCTGGACGAACAGAATATTCCAAAGTATTCAAAATTCAAAGTTTAAAGGGACTATAAGTTTCACCTTTAAAAATTTGATTTTAATTTTAAAAAAAGGAAAGCAATTATGAAAATGAAAAGTAATGGAATTGCCCATTTCATGTTCAATTTTTCAAATTCGTAAAGAAAATATATTTTAAGTATTGGTACAGAAAACAGATTTTCGATTATAGATACCTCGAACATAATGAATGATTTTTACCACTGACCTTGTAATCTTTTTACGTTTTCTTTTCCTGTGATGATGAGAATCACAATAGTCACTCATTTTCGAGCCTAGGCGGGAGAGATGGCCAACGTCTTCTCCTGCAGGCGTTCACAATAGTAATTTGTCGTTACTTTCCAGAGAATGTATTCTGGAAAGTCTGATGAGATGTGAGTGATAATACATGATTGATTTTCAATGGGGTTGATGAAGAATACATGGTCTGAGAACGACACACTGTCATAACCACAGAGTGAAATGTTTTAGAGGAAATGAAACCCACGACGTTGTCTTCGCGTATTTGAACGCTGCTCCATGCTCCTATCTCTCTGAGGACGGCCCTCTTCTGGAGACCCGATTTTCAAGCTTCCTTCCAATGAACGATTTCCGAATTAGAGCGAAAGGCATGCGCGCGTAGAGCGTCGTCTGGGGTGGCAGAGCCCTCTCTGCTCATGTGCGCGTTTGCCAAAAATCCGTTCATCAAACGCAAGCCATAACAACTTTTGAAAAAGACTATCCCTGATTCGTGCCCAAACTGCGGACTGCCTGTGTCTACAAAGCACCTTGTTGTTGATTGCCATGAGATGACGACGGACAGAAGAAACCTAAATCTTAATAATGATCTCCACTGTATTTTAAATTCTTATTCTGGATGCATCATTCAACTCCTGAACAAATTTAAGCTGTTAAGTGTATTTAGTAATAGATTATATATAATGTGTCAATTTCATGTACAAACTGTATTAACCCTCTAGCTCTAATGTACTTGTACCTCATGAATGTGATAATCATGTAAATTTCTAAGCAACTTGTATTTTTGTAATTTGTAAGTAATTTGTATTTTTGTAAATGTGGCCGCCAATGACCAAGTTGTTCCCAAGGCGACCTTAAATAAACAATATAAAAAAAAACAAACGCAAGCCTGTAAATCAGGTCTTAAGCTACGCGAAAGTAAGCGCAAAGAACAGCCGAACCCTGAAACGCGCGATGCAGCAGCAGGGGCTGCGACGGTGGTGGCGGCGGCGGTGGAGGAGGAGGAGGCGACTGCGCGCGGCCGCCATGTTGCGCCGCCAGCTGCCGCTGCCGCCGCCGCGCGCCGCCAGGTGGCTGCTGGGCGGTGGAGGTACTGGAGGCGGCAGGGACGGCGTCACCTGGCTGCTGGCCGCCGCCTCTGCCTCCTCCTCAGCCCCTCCCGCGTCACCTGCCGCGCCGGAGACACGTACCAAAGCTCTCGGGGTCTCCGCGACGCGTGTTCCGGGAACATATGTATGCTCCTTATGACACGCCCTACCTGCCGCCTCGGCCGCCCCGCCCCTGCCCCGCTCCTCCCCCCCCCTCCGCCGCAACAACTGTCGCCTGCGGGGGCGCGGATTTGAAGTGTTTTGTTTGCTCGGGATGCGCCCCCCCCCCCTCGACTCGGCGTATGACTCTCGGAAATCAATTCTCTTGCTTTGAATTTGATTGTAATTTGTTTCCCTGCAAGGAAAAATCACACTGAAAAATAAATGAAAATTAACTCGATTAGAAACTTATAGAACAATGTTTAAAGATTTCGGAGAATTGTTTCCTTTCCTTTTGGATTCCGCATAGAATAAAAATAAGAAACAAAACACTGTAAATGTTCACCTCTCAAGTTTCTCGAACAATTACGAGTAATTGTAAAGCAACAAACCCCATCTCAAGATACCAATCCAAAAAGACGAAAAAGGCTCGCTCGCGGAATACCCGTCTTTGCGTGGAGTTAAAATTTACTTATCGATGTACTCTGCCAACTGAGTTTAACTGAAATATTATGTTTAGTATACTAACTGCTCAGTTAACATTGTTCTCTTGTGTGTTGGAAGAAGTCACTCTTCGAAAACGGAGAAAATTTTATAGAAAATAATTATTTTTTCTATGTCTACGAACAACATTAATGTGAAGTGAAAGACAAATATAATTTACATTTTTTCTTTGCTTAAAATGGTTACTAAGCACAATTTTATGGAATCAAAGAAGTGAAGCAAGGACGTGTTTACTGCACGTGTCTCCAAGAGGTAATATCAATACAATGGGTAGGGTAAGCATCGCATTTTCAGAAATCTCGCATGGCTTTCATTCCAGTATACATAGCCTCGCGAAGTGCTAATCCCGAGAACATCAGCACTTGTGCGAAAATAGGAATGTACGCGGCACAGGTTGGAAAAAGCTCTGCAACGATAAAATCTAACCATCCGTTCCCGCAGCAATCTGCGTTCGATTTTTTCCCGCTCGTGTTGCGCGTGTCGGCATGTTGACTTTACGCAGCGATCCTTTTCTCACCTCCAATTCGAGGAATCATTTAAAGTTAATCTGCTCATACATCAACTCATTAGCATGAAAACGGCGGCCGCAGTGGTACCAGTGCTCGAGAGGCAAGGGGGACCGATCCGCAGACCCTGCGGAGCATCCAACTCATCACAACGCCTGCCCGAGGAAAAAATCACGCACGGCGCGGCGAGGCGTGCCGAGCAGGTGCGGCGAACGCAAGTCATGCGAGGCCCACTCCCGCGCCGCCGTGGAGAATCGGCACCTCCGAAGTAATTCGATATTCCTTTCCGATAAGGCGCCTATCCAATCTGCCAATGGCCGAGCCATTGTGGCCCCCGCGGGGCGGCGCTTATCGCCCGCCGCCGAGTGGCTGCGATGGGCGGCGGGCGGCGGGCGGCGGGCGGCGGGCGGCGGGCGGCGGGCGGCGGGCTGGCGGGCGGCGGGCGGCGGGCGGCGGGCGGCGGGCGGCGGGCGGCGCGCGACGTGCCAACGAACGTCTTTGGGGCGGTCGCGGGCCCGAGCGCATCTCTCTGCGAGTGATGGGAGGCAAGCCGTCACTGATTGGGCGAGTTGCGCGTTTCAAGAACCTCACTTCGCAAATTTGGACGTGGGTGACTTGTAGCATTTTCAAAGTGACTTTTCATCTCTTGGTACCTGGGTTCAAATCTTGAAGGTACTGTGCCGAGCCCAAACGTTTCATGGAAGAAAGTTGTTTTTCAGACGTCATTCTTTCCTGTTGAACCGCAATCTATCGCTCGTTTTCATTGTTCATTTAATTTTTAAGTTGCTATTTACTCATAAAACAATTGGCAATCACAAGACGGAAAAGCTCTGATAAAGAAATAGCAAGACATCAAAAACTAGGAAGGTGTACAGTAGGGAGTAAACATTTTTATGTATAATTAATTCAGAAATTTATTTCATAGAAATACTTCGTGACAACCACCTTGTCAGTAGTAACTGGTATTAGAAAGCGAATTTTGCTCTAAGGGAAATTGCAAACAGAAATGTGAGGAATTATTCATATACATGTTAAGGACACAATAAGTAAATTTCTGGTAGAAAAACAAATTCTGACTTCTACAATGGAGAGCTACACAAGCCCTTCCTGGAAGAGGTGGAATTACAAGCCAAGCCCCGCGCAGGTGTGGTTCTTGCCGAACCCGCGTCACAAGAAGACAGACGCGCAGGATCTCGTGGTCGTCATCCGTCACTGTAATCGGGCTCGAGTCGCGAACGAGGTTTGCACTTAGCGCCTTCGCGCAACCGCCCCCCCCCCCTTTCCATCCCAGCTCTGCCTTGGGCAAACCCGCCCAGAGGCCACACGACGTCACCCCCAGCATGTCTCCTACTTTCCTTACACTGCAGACGTCGCCAATACCCCACCCGTGCCAACTCCACTACCCCCACTGCCACGCGGCCATCGCCATACTGCATCCACCTTCACTGCAGGGCGAACATCAACTGCATCTCATAGTCAACTTTTCCTATGCCGTTTACCTAACTGCCCAAAAGCATAGCAGAATGCATCCCGTTCTGATTTTTTCATTAGTACGTTTAGTTTTTCCTTTTCTTCTTCGAGGGTAGATTTCTACGGTTCCCGTGGTCTGCATAGAATCATATGTGATTGATTATAATTTATGCACTCTTGTCTATTTTCAAGAAACTTTTCAATGTCCTTTTAGAGCACAGCTAACGTTGGAAACCACCATTTAAAAGTTTGTGGAAACAAAACACGAAACCACCAATCACATCTTATTATCTTGCTGACTAAACACACACAATTCCAAAGATTCTGCCATGTTCACATTTGTTCTTGGTTTTCTGTGTATTAGTGCGAGAACGAACGTCTTTTAGGCGCCACTTATGAATGAAACTTAACTAAAACTTTTACTCCCTCCCAAACACTGGTATAAACGATACGGTGTCAGGCTATGCCTTCTCAGATAACGAAAAGTGAAAGGGGGTACGTTGGATGCGACGGTGAGGGAAAACTGACTGCGAGATGCAATCGGGCGATTCCCTCGCCGACACGGTCGCTTCCCATGCCGACCTCACCTCCATCGATGCTTCTTCACTGCCACTACCCCCACTATCGCTGTCTCTACTACCACCGCCGCCACTACTGTGGCGGCAAAGTACTGCATCATCGCCGCTCATCATCTTCACCGTCGTTTCTTCACCACCACTTCCCACACCAACCCCGTCCCCACTACCATCTTCACCCATCACCTCCACCGTCGTTTTCTCACCACCACAAACTGCCACTCTCCTCCCTTCTCCCCGACGCCATCGCCGTGTCACAGTACTGCACCATCACCTCTACCGCCACTACCCTCACTATCACCGTCCCCACCACCGCCGCCCCCGCCATGTCACGGTACTGCACTTCCGCCACCCATCATCTTCACCGCCACTTCCCCCACAATCCCCTTCCCACTACCATCACCTCCACCGTCGTTTTTTCACCACCACAAACTGCCACTTCCCTCCCCCCACCGTCCTCGCCATACTGCACCATCACCACCCATCACCTCTACCGCCACCATCACCGTCCCCACCACCGCCGTTCCCGCCTTGCCACGGTACTATACCACCGCCACCCATCATCTTCACTGACGTTTCTTCACCGCCACTTCCCCCATCATCCCCTTCCCACTACCATCGCCCCCCATCAACTCCGTCGTTTTTTCACCACCACAAACTGCCAATTTTCTTCCCCCCACCGCCCTCGCTATACTGCACCATCACGGCCCATCACCTGTACCTCCACTACCACTGTCCCCACCACCGCCGCCCCCGCCACGTCGCGGTACTGCACCACGGCCGCCGCCGCCGCCGCCTCGCCGCCCACTTCGGCGCCGTCTCGGTATCGCGCGACAGGATGGGCTTTCCTTGTACCTGGAAATGTACTGCGCGGACAAAGCGCGCCTCTGTGCCCGCCCCCTCCGCCCCCTCCCGGAAGACGCACGCCCCCTCGCGGGCAGCGCAGATAAGCGAACATCTCGCGGATTCTTATGACGCGTAAATCGGCGGGAAAATACGGCGACGCCGCGCGTGCGCGCGCGCGCTAGCGCACGTCGCCTTGTTGCGCTGGCGGCGCTGCCACCGACGCGACGCGACTCGACGCCACCCGCGCCGTTTATCTATCGGACGCGGGTTGATGGGTGCGGCGACTGCATCGGGCGCGAAGGGCTACAACGTTCGCAACTCCCTCGCGCGTACTCGCCATAAAACAGCGGAGCTCAAACATGATCGTGGTGGGGAATACACGATAGTGACGTAGAATGATCCGCGGGAATGAAACCGACGCTTGTCAGCGTTAAATTGAATTAAATTATTGAATAAAAAGTATGAGGAAGAGCAGATATGTCTCAAGAAATATCCCACTGGACGTTTACATCAATTGACAGATTTAGATTCTAGAATCTGACAGAGACGTAGAATGACCGCAGTGACGTAGAATAACTACAGGAATGACAAACAACGCTTGATAGCATTAAACTTTATTAATCGATTGAATAAGAAGCCAGAGAAAGAACAAATATGTCTGAAGAAATACCCACGAGACATTTACACGAATTGACAAATTTATATTTTATATCTAGAAATTGAATATCAGCAGTTATCGGCCATCCATGGCAGAATTTGAGGAAACCGTAGAATTTACTTTCAGGAAATTCGAAAATACTTGGACACAAAACAAATTGTAGGCTCCAGAGAGGAAGGTTTAAAAGAATGTCTAAGTGAGAAATTCGGAAAGCGCGACTTTTCTTAATTATGCAACACGGTAGAGAACCCGATTAATGGCATATAGACACTTTGTCCTAGAGATCACAATGAAAGAAAAGCGAAAATAAGAATAACGTAAAAAACTATGAAGATAAAGACGGCGAGAAACATTCCCTAAACAACCCAATGAATTGACATGTAATGTTTAAATAAAAATAAGAGAAGTGAGAATCATTATCTTGTGGGAATGAAGCATAATTTACTATTTTCTAACATTCAGTACAACGTCTCCAGTATACGAGAAAAACCAGTGAGAATCTAAAGGTGTCAAGAGTTGGCACGGACACACCTCGTATTTGACTAGAATAAATAAATTGTCTTCAGGTTTACCAAATCAGCTATCTTGTCAGAAAGTGCTTCATGGATTTCATCCATTTTTCCAAACCAAATACCCAGAAATTGATTGATTGATTGATATTTCCAGGCGCTTCAACTGCTAGGAAAACGTTGGTCCCGTACATGTGCATGTACCTTCTCCACTTGAACGTGAAATCCAGTGCCGACGTACACGCCAGCTGTCAGGGTTTCCCTCGTCCCGCAATCTCGCCTCGGCAGGGCATCGCCCCATCCGGGGAGCTCTAAGCACCCGACTACGTATACAGTATACAGTAATTTATTTATTCTAGTCAAATACGAGGTGTGTCCGTGCCAACTCTTGACACCTTTAGATTCTCACTGGTTTTTCTCGTATACTGGAGACGTTGTACTGAATGTTAGAAAATAGTAAATTATGCTTCATTCCCACAAGATAATGATTCTCACTTCTCTTATTTTTATTTAAACATTACATGTCAATTCATTGGGTTGTTTAGGGAATGTTTCTCGCCGTCTTTATCTTCATAGTTTTTTACGTTATTCTTATTTTCGCTTTCTTTCATTGTCATCTCTAGGACAAAGTGTCTATATGCCATTAATCGGGTTCTCTACCATATTGCATAATTAAGAAAAGTCGCGCTTTCCGAATTTCTCACTTAGACATTCTTTTAAACCTTCCTCTCTGGGTCCCGACATGAGTGATCGTATAGTGCATGTAAATACAAAGGTGTATGTAAGGAGAGGAGAGGACAAGAATGAAGGCAAGATGGGATATGGATTCATGAATCGATAAAGTACTGCTCTAGCACTCATGTGGAATTGATCGGATTGATTGATTGTTCGTGATTCCGGGCGCGTCAACTGCAGAGATCATTAGTCCCGTAAGTGCAGTGGATGTTTTTCATCAGGAGGCGATGCTAATCTTTTCCCCTCTGAATGGCGAGATCTGGCGCCGACCTACCGTTGACTAGCGGGGTTTTCTCCTCTATGAGATATCTCCCACCAGCGGGGCACCGCCCCAGCCGGAATAAGCTCTAAGCTCCCGACTGATCTCCCGTCATGTGTGGTAGAGTAACGCATGTTAGTGTAAGTGTGTGTAAGGGGTGATGGTAGGACAAGGAAGAGGAAGGAAAGATCGCGCGCGGTCTGTGGCCCGTTTGTTAGGGCATTCGCTTGGTGTTGATCGGAGAAACCACGGAAAACTACCAGCCGACTAGCAGCCGACCGCTAGAATTCTCCAGAAAACGACTGAATTCGACCTAGCTGAAAAACCTAGTGCCGAAAATCCTGCCGCTGTCGGGACTCGAACCTAGGGCCTCCCGGTCCCGGCCGATCAGTTAATGCATTGAGCCATCTCCCCCGGTGGAATTGATCGGAGAAATCACAGAAAACTAAGGATAAAGGCAGAAGGCCACTAGAAACCTCCTCCAGACAGTGGTTTAATTTGAAAATTCCGCTCCCGTCAGGACTCAAACCCTAGGACCTCGCAGTCAAAGTCACTGCTCTCTCAGTCTGAATCAGTGCAAAACTACTGATTGACAGTGACTATTCACTGATGGTGTCAGTTATAACTCTGCCACTGACAATCAGTTAATTGAACTGAACAAATCAGTGAAAATGGGGTCCACTTTTTGAATCAGTGAAACTTCACTGTTTGAATCAGTGAAATTTGTGTCAACTATCTGAACGTGGTGACTGAACGATCAGTGAGTGATGGTGGCGCGGCACATTTACCACTAACGACCAGTGAAATGCTGGGGGTCATTATAAAAAGGTTCGCATATTTCGCTGACTGTCAGCGAAACTTACACATTTCGACTGAAGATATCAGGACTTCGGCTCTCACTGATTGAATCAGCGACAATTTCACTGAGTCAGATTCAGAGAGTGCCCTGAGCTAAGCTGAGCCTGAGCACGATGGTCGCCCGCCCCTCAGGAGAGCGTCGGGGCCATGACACCTGAGACGCTGGGCGCGTGCCCAGGGTCTGGGCTCGGCCGGGGCCTTCGGCGCGGGGCATTCTCTCAGGTTGTTTTTCGGCGACGGCGCGAGCGCTAACAACGGCTCGCTCCATTTCACACAAGTAAGCTCCTTATCCCAGCACCAGGCACCAATGTGCGAACACAATGCCAAAAAAACGGCGCCTTTCGCTTCTGCGTTCAATGGCCCGGAAAACTGAGAAGATGCTGTGTCTCTTAATCCGCACTTAAAAACGGTAACTCTATGCCAGCGTTTGCTCCAAACAGCGTTCAAAGACTTGGGTTGAACTGCACAGAAAACGTTTTCTCAACCTATTTTGAAGAAATGTTGGGTCTGTGTCTTCGCTTTACAGTGCTATTGGGGTGTTCTGACCAGCTGGGGTCAGTTTAATCTCCGAGTGACCAGCTGGTCCGACATAAAAAAAATTACATTTGAAACATTCTCAGTTCTTCATCACTATAGCGAAAATATGGCAAAGGTCTTTCACGCTATTGAATATTTCCTGAAAGGAATATATCTAGAAAGTAGAGTTCGAAGAATCTAAAAAAAGTGCATCAATTAGTAAGTTTTATTTATTGCAAGTATGTTCGAAAGACGAGAACAGCCATAATTTTTTGCATTAGGTATGAGCAATAAAAGTTACTTTGTCTGTTACTCGCTAAATTTTCAATTACCTTAAAAAACAGTTTTATTTCAATCAAACATAAAGTAGCGAGTAAATTGTTCATGGACCATTGGCAATAAACGATGCATGAAAAGTACTGACGGGAATGCAATTCAACAGGGAACGAGTTGTGAACATTCGATAAAATAACATTCTGAAACATCGCTTCGCAAGCAAGTGTAAAGAACAAAACTGCACCTAAAAGAGGGGTTGTTATAACATTCACGTAAAATGTGGTAGCATGTTATCACTTCGTATTTCTGATCGGTCGATTTCCTCGTTGGATTAACTCTTCACACGCATGCTGTTATTCTTTCATGTCTCTCCAAGCGAACCCTACGTCTTTAAATGGCGTGAGCGAAAGTTCATCTCAAGGCCCTTTCCATTACCACGATGTCGAGTGCCGAGTGTTTTGATAATCATACTCTCTGAAAGGTACAAATTTGTGGTTAACAACCTGATATTCGTTCTCAATAACACAGTAGTTCATACCGGCAGTTCAAATTAAAGTGGATCGTTGCATGTTCACGAGGTGCTTGTTATCGTTGCATATGAAGCGTATGTTGCATGCTCTCATCCTTCTTGGGTCACTGAACCTTTGAAGTGGAGGCGAGTGACCGATTACAAAGGACTGGGAGTATATTCCGGGGAGTATATTACAGGGAGTATATTTCGAATTCAATCTCGGAAGTTTATTCTCTCATTATTCTCTCATTGTTTCACGCATCATTTGCTTTTATTTTGTTCTCATTACTTCTTGTCTTTATTTGCTTCTTACCTGTACACTCGCCTTCTATCATACAACTCATTAAAAAGTAATTCAGGGTAATCAGGAGAATCACACTGACAAAATTTCAATTATAATACCAAGAAAAAAAACTATAGGAAAGACAAACCAGTGGTACAACAACAACGCTTACTTTCTGGAATTATTTCTGGACTTTCCGGAAATACCGGCTGAAGCCACAGAAGTGTATACAACAGCAAAAACATTTGCTCGGGCTGGGATTCGTACCTTAGAACCTAGTTCGACAAACAGTCTCTCTACCGGCTCAACCAAAGCATCAGGTCTCTGACATGACATAGTACTTTTCTACGAGGCCTAAGTACGTTTCTATGTTGCAAGACAAAAACCCAATTATTGGTAAACAAATTATTGTACAGGATTCAGCACAAGTTACTCTATTTATCTCATGATTACCACCGAATTGAGACATTTGATAACCCCTGTGATCAACATTTGTATCTCTCTGTCTGCCTTTTGAAATAGGTACCAGTGTTTGACAAGCACCTGCAACTCTTCAAAACTGAGTACGCATTATGTTAATTACTAGTTAAGAATTTCTTGATGTATAAGAAAAATTGAAAATTGCTGGGAGTGAGATTCATTCTTCAAGATGAATGATCAAACACTGCCCAGCGGAACAAAAGATCTATTATAAGTCGAGCCGTGTGTAGGCGACCGTGTAACCATCCACCCTACAGTCGAGATTTCACCCACAACGAACCACAGTCAACCGCATTTCACTAATAATAAACTAATAAACTACTCATTTAAAAATGATCACAAACATTTTTTAAATATCTACTTTTACAAAAGATATTTTTAAACAAAAAAACACAGCTCATCAAATATTTGAAAAATAAAATGCAGAAATGAATTTAGGAATCTTCATAATGTAGGTTATGAAATATATCACAGCCTTCAGGTTGTTGTGTCAGTCAATGTTAATATTTTAAGAAAAAACCTGATTTATGTATAACAATATTTAATAATCAATTATACTTTTGTAAAATGTTTATATTCGTAATTATGCGATTTCTTTTCGCAGAATAAGAAATTTGCCTGATTGGCATTTTTTAAAAATAAAATTATTCAACTACCACATAAGTTTCCTTGTTTAGCTCTCAAAAATCTGATACAGCCGTTAACTTTTGGAATGACGACCGAGGGCTCTTTATGTAACAGGAACTTAAAAAATGATTCAAGCAACAATTGCCATTCCAAATAGCGCAAACTAGATCGACGAGTTTTGAGTTCGTAGCGCATGTAAGAAACGTTCGCTCACTCTGATGATTACAGCACTGTAGGTACAGGCTAACTACCACGTTTCATAAATCATCCATCACGTCGCAATTTGCACTGTAAAGCTCAGTGTGCGACACCGGATACTTACGTCTCCAACTTCCTTCAGAGACCCAATCTGTCACTTCGCTTCCCAGCAGCGCTTTTTCCTTTATACTGCGATTTTCGTAACTTTGTCCTTGACAGGAATCAGCTGTTTCGCTTCCATCCAATCAGGAGCTTATATTTCGCGAGTGACGTCACTATGGTGACGTTCAACCTCCCGATTGGAAGAAACCGTGAACAGCTGATTTCTGTCAAGGACAAAGCTACGAAAATTGCAGTATATATTTCGCGAGTGACGTCACTATGGTGACGTTCAACCTCCCGATTGGAAGAAACCGTGAACAGCTGATTTCTGTCAAGGACAAAGCTACGAAAATCGCAGTATATATTTCGCGAGTGACGTCATTATGGTGACGTTCAACCTCCCGATTGGATGAAACCGTGAACAGCTGATTTCTGTCAAGGACAAAGCTACGAAAATTGCAGTATATATTTCGCGAGTGACGTCACTATGGTGACGTTCAACCTCCCGATTGGATGAAACCGTGAACAGCTGATTTCTCTCAGGGACAAAGTTAAGAAAATCGCAGTATAAGCGAAAGCGCGCAATTCGCAATCGGCGACCGCTCAAAGGGCGCCCGTGGGCGCGTGGGTCGGCGCGAGGCGGCGCCGCCAATGCGATGCAGAGCGCCGCGTAGCGGGGAGGGCCGGGCGCCGCCCACTCCCCGACAGCGCGTGACAAACGCCGGCGCGGCACGCGACAGGTCGCCGCGGCCGCCCCGCCCAGCCGGGGTTCGATCCCGCGACCCACAGACACGGCCGTCCACCCCGCCCCGCCCCCCGCCTCCTCTGCGAAGACGGTTGGACCGAGGCCAAGAGGTTGCATGGGAATTTCGCACGCCCGAATAACGAGTCGGCAATTACTGCATAAAACACGCTGCATCCGCCGGAGGTTTTAAGAAATTAAGTCGTAAAAGCCACTGCTCACGACGATCGACTCGTACGGTGGAACGGGGCTCCACGTACGAGCACACGAGGGCTCGGGCGATTCATCAGCGTAATTGGATCTTTATTGAATCCGTGAGAGAGCGCGATTAAAGCTCGCGGGCGCGCGCGGGTCGTTGACAGCCCGGGGTCGGTGGCTGGACACCGCCTCGAACAGGCGCTCCCGGGACCATGAAAGACGACGGGAATGCGAAACTAAGGGACTCAGGAAAGCATGACGAAACGGCAAAGAGAACAGTACGAGAGTAGTAAAAGACATGACACACCTTGGGAAGGAAGAACGAAACGCGAAGAAATAAAACGCTCCTGCGCTTTGCTACAATGCGGGCATCGACGGGAAAAATTGTAGCAACCCTTCCATTACTGTTCAAGGAAGAACAGAATGCGGACGATGAAAGGATCTCGTTGGTTTCACTCGGTTGCCGGTTATAGGAATAAAGGGAAGGATTTCACATTATGGAGGGAATGCATTGCCGTTCAAATTCCCTTGCAATATGCGGTTACAAAGCATGACTTGTATGAGATGTGCCACCCTTAAATTGAATAATACTGCAAAGTGGCAGCTGTGTGTATATCTCGAAAGAAAAAAATTAAAATATTAGTTTGTCTTCAATTCCAGTTGTGAAAAGTTCACAACTGTAATACGTGGATTGTTACAATCAATCAAGTAATAAATACTTATTAAAAGTCTTTTCAGCACTTCTCAAATGTATTACAGAGTTTCAATTTTTTATTAATTTTTTTTAAAGTTTACCAATATTAAACATTCCCTGTCGAAAAATATTAAATTTAAGAATGAAAAATAATACATTTACTTGCTTCAAAATAGTATCTTACAATGAACCTCGTGAAATGGAGGTGGCTTTTCAGTCTTTCAAGAACACAACTAAAGATCGAACACTGTTTCTGCATTAAAACAAAATTTGAATTAATGTTCCATAAGCGGGAACAAGCCATGTGAAGAACGAAATTGTCAGATCCGATTGATTCATTGTTAGTAATTCCGGGCGCGTCAACTTCTAAGGCCATTAATCCCTTAAGTGTAGCGCATGTTTTATCACGGAAGATGGCGGCGATCTTCCCCCGCCGGATGGCGAGATCCGGCGGCGACCTACCCGTCAGATTGCGGAGCTTTCCCCAACTAGTTATCTCCCCAGCGGGGCTCCCCCAGCCGGGACAAGCGCTAAGCTCCCGACCGGTCTCCCGGCATATGTTGTAGCGCAGTGCATGTAAGACTAAGAGTGTGTAAGGAAGGGGTGACGATAGGACAAAAAAGTGCAAGTAAAGATCGCGCGCGGTCCGCAGCCCGTTTGCTTCGTGTACTGTTCCGGCATTCGCCTGGTGTTGATCGGAGAAACCATGGATAACTTCCGATCAAAGCAGCCAGTCGTTACAATTCTCTTCCAGACAGCCTCCGATCGACTAAACTGCGATTTTTCTAAGAAGGACTCTCAAGATAACTCAAATCCCATCTTCGCGATGGAATATGTCACGGCATTTCGCATCTTTCTCAGTCGTTCCGCTAGATTTTGCACGATCGCGACCGTATGAAGCAGTGCTTGCGATCATGCGACTTCTACCGGCAAGACCGAGAAAAGACGCGAAATGCCGTGACATATTCCATCGCGAAGATGGGATTTGAGTTATCTAGAGAGTCCTTCCTAGAAAAATCGCAGTATAGGCCCGAGTCGAGTGCTCTCCGGCCGCGTGAGCGCGGTGGGCCGGGCCGGGCGTGGCCGGCGACGGCGGGGTCGGCGTGGAGGCGAGGGCTGACCCCGGCGCCGGCGGAGGAGGAGGCGGGGTGAGTCACGTGGCGCGGCGCCAGGGCGCGTGGCCAGCGGCCGCACTGCGGCGGACGCGACGCGACGCGGCGCGCCGCGACGCTGCGCCCAGCGGAGATAACCGGGCCACTCGCCTGATACACTCTCCCTCTCAGCACTCCGCCCAATTGCCGCCGCCCGTATCGCCTCTGGGAGGGCCAAGGAGGACGTCCATCTGATGCGCTACTTTTTAAAACAATCGACGTAGGTGGTCGGAGAATTAGTGATAACTGGGGCCTAGGAAGGTAGGACTACAATGTACGGAAATGTAATACGAAATAATTATTTTCAAACAGCAAGCTCACTTGCATTAATTTGCATTAGGTTCCATTAATTACTATTAGTACCACTAAACTAGTGAGAAATTAAACACCACTCATTTAAAGATAAAAAAATGAGACAAAATTTGTACTGAGAAAGAAATGTTTGGTTTTAATACTGGAGGAATGGGATGTGTTCGAAATTAAATTTTAAATTTTCAAAATTTAGAAGTTTTAATGACAATCCGAACTATACTTTTTTTATTTATACCCTCGAGTTCGTTCAAATTGATCAAGGAATTTTGGGGAAATCGATCGAACGGTTTAGACGCTAGCGTTGACCACAGACGGACGGACGGACGGGCAGACGTTTTGCCATTAATCGATTTTTCGGTGTCAAGGACTGCCCAAAACTTTGAATCCGGCTACACCACATGTTAGACAAAGTAATTTACTATATATAGGAGCAGAATTTATCCACTGTTTCGTTACCAGGGATTGGCAATAACAATTTTTCTGGAGAAAATTCACCGTGTTCCGGCGCACGATTACAAAACTTTCCTTTTTTTACGAAGTGCGAGATAGTAAAAATCAGAGATTTGTATTTTATTTTTTGGGAGTATCCTTAAGAAGCCAGTAAATACCAATAAAACAAATTAATCCTAAGATATTGGATATATTTTCGTTAGTATTTTTCAGATGATTTCACATTTTGGAGACTTATAAAAGGGCTCGTGATACCAAATACTGTTGTTCATTTTACATAATACTGTTAATCATTTTATCATTTGTCAATCATCCCACAACTGTGTTTGTTCTATAAAATGACCTTACACATCCTTCGCTGGACACAACCAAGATATACAAAATTCTACTTCTTAACTGAAATGCATTGTTTGATGTTATTGAGCGACCAGAACAGCCATTCATACGTCTAATCCAAATATATTGCAGTCCCACGTCTACGGAATAGTAACCGAATTTTGTATCAAATCAGCAATTTTTTTATTATCATTATCATATTAACAAAATGTAACGGAATACGATATTAAGGGAGAAGTCGTGGATGAGATCTCTAACCATATTCACTTTAATTACATTCATCCTGGAACGCGTTGTGTATGTGTGTGTGTGTGTTTTTTTTAAGATTTCAGTATGATTGTGTCTCAACAATGTGCAATTGCAATCAGCAATTGAGGGCGAAAGATATTCAATTCAAATATGTTATGTTGCAAGAAAGCTCTACGAAATCTTTAATCATTATATCTCCACTCCTCTCCACTACATTCCTATTTTAGATCGCAAATGAATCCCAAACTCCAAAAGCCCTCAAGATACACAACTTCATTACGAGCAAAACCCAACGCTCAAAATGAATGAAATGTAAAGAAATATGTAAAACGTACCGAAAGAAACAATGTAATTCAATAACGAAACCGATCACAGTACATATAATAAGGGACATTTCAAGCGTTTGCATCAAAAGATCCAGCTTGGCCGAACCCTAGGAAAACATATTTTTAAAAGTGAGTCAGTGTGGAAGTTCGCAAAGTAAAACGATTACTCCACATCCATAAAGCGCCGGGTGCAATCTCGGAGAGCGACGAGAGGTGGTGAAAGTTTTTTTTTTTTTGCCTCCGCCGCGAACTGCGTCTGGACGTGCAGCCGTGCGCTGCCGTGCGTATTCTCGGCACGCGTGAGTCACGCCTCTTCGACGTCGGGCGGGCGGTCGCCGTCCCCGCCGTCCGTCGCCTTCGCTCCCCGGCGCCGCCGAGACGGACGCTGCCCGCTTGTTTCTCTCGTCGTCTCTAATCACGAAAGAACGGTACAATGCACTTCGTGACACTCTGTGACAATAACCTCGGGTTGTAAAATAGCTCAGCAATGCAAGGTGCACAAAAAAAAGCTCTCAATATGTACACTTTACATCTCAATGTTTGGAAAACGTTAGTTGGTCTATAGTTAATAGATTAATGTTTATGGGCGCGCCAACAGTCGGTCGGGTCCCGTGAGTTTAGCGCATGCGTTAGCAACAGGCGGTAACTAGTCCCGCAAGTATAGTGCATGCTTTATTGAGGGGAGATCTCCTGCTGGATGACGAGATTCGATCGCGACCTACAAGTCGACCTGAGGTTTTTCCCACATACAGGTATCTCCTTCCATCGGAGCAACCTCCCAGCCAGGACTCGCTTCATACTCCCAATTGGTCTCCCCGCATGTATGGCAGTGTAATGCTTGCGAGTGCGCAAGAAGGGGTGAGGATAAGACAAGGGAGAGGAAGGAACGATCGCGTACGGCCCGTGGCCCGTTTCTTAGGGTACTGCTCCGGCTTTCGCCTGGTGTTTCTCTCCTCAACATCCTCAGTTTTTTTATTATAGCTCCACTCGCCTGTATTTCTTTCTTTTCTCTTTTGCGACTAATCTTTCATTTAGTCGCTACAAGCGAAGACGACCCAACCGCCGTCGCAGACGTCGTGAATATGCCAGCTCCTCACCCGAACTCTATTAACCGCGGCGCCGTTTGCATGGACGCGGGTCCCTGCCCACGCCACGTCCCCGCTCTCGCCGCCGAACGTGCTCCCATCCCCGCTCCCGCCTCCGCTATTGCCGCCGACCGTCCTCGCATCCCCGCTCCCGCCGCTGGTCGTTACTCCACCCCGCTCCCGCCTCTGCCCATGCTCCCATTCCCGCTTCCCCTGCCACTGACCTTACCCCACCCCCGCTCTCGCCGCTGCCCATGCTCCCATCCCCGCTTCCCCCCGCCACAGACCGTTATCCCACCCCGCTCCCGCCACTGACCATGCTCCCATCCCCGCTTCCCCCGCCGCTGTCCGTCATCCAACCCCGCTCCCGGCGCTGCCCATGCTCCCATCACCGCTTCCCCCGCCGCTGCCCGTTACCCCATCCCCACTCCCGCCGCTGCCCATGCTCCTATCCCCACTTCCCCTGCGACAGCGGTTCCATCCCCGCGCCCGCCAAGGACCGGCATCCCAGCCCCGCTCCCGACTCCGTCACCGCTCTCACTGACGACCGTGCTCCAACGCCCCGCTCCCGACTCCGCCGCCGCCGCCCAGTCGTAAAACGCCGCTCGGTCACTCCTCTCGCCGGATTTGTATCCACCGCGACTGCCGAATCTCTCTAAACACACACGCCTCCACGCCAAGTGCCTGCGCACGTAAATTTTTACTTGATTTATGAACACCCACTTGGGGAGTTATTGTTAGCGTCACAGCCTGTCCATTCCAAAAATGCGTCAGACACACGGGACGTGCCAAGGTCGATGCGACGAGTCAACAAGAGCCGATCAATCTGTCTCTCTCAGGAGTTACTGGGGCACGACGATTCTTGGAGGTTGTCGAGCTGTTAGCTTTGCCGAGTGTGCCAAGATACAGCAGATTCGTGTTCGAATTGACACTACCCTTTTTTATATTCCGTCGTTAACACATTTTTTTGTCGTTGAATAATTTTAATGTTTCGGTTATGTGAATAAGTTATATGAGCATAGTAGTGATCCAAATTTTCTTAAGCAATTCAGTTTACAAAGCTTATAAAAATGTTTATCAGAAAGGGATGTAACGGTTGCGACAATGCATACTGTGACGGCATTTCTGAATGCGACTGAGATTCACAGATCGAGTTCGGAACCAACTTAATTTTTATTTTAGTATCTGAATAAATACGTAATTAATACAACATTAAGGGTAATTTTTGCGAAAAAATACATTATCTGGGCGAGTTTAATAGTTGCAGTTCTGGAGAGTAAAATAATTGACGTTTGATGAAAAGACTAATTCGAGTTGTCCCATGCTCATAAGTGTGAGTTTATATATAACATTTCCTTGGATGTATTAGGAATTCTGCCAGCACTGCGGGTGTGAACAGTTAACCTCTGGTCGTCTGAAAAGACCTTAGTTGGTTGGTGTGCCAAATGGTTGTGTTTCAAGACTTCTCACATATAGAGGTTTCTGAAAAACTTATGAAGTTACGTTAGAGGCTGTTGTAAGGTCTAAACATGACAAACGTTTGTGATCAACTCTCGATGACTATTACCTATATTGGGATTTTTAGAAATAGTTTTCATGAAGTATTATTTAGTAGCTTCAGCACAGTGCTGTTTCCACAGTTCTCAACCAGACGGAGGTGGAGCTTCATGCGGAGACACTGTCAGTGGTGGCATCATGGATAGGGTAATAGATAATTTTCTTTCATTTATTTTATCGTGAAAAATCAGTTAAAATTGTGACTTACGGGGGAGAAAACTGTACACGTTTTCTTAAGCTTCATAATCCTTATCTTTACTATAGTTGGCCAAAATTGAAGAACTAGAAATTTGCGTTCTCGTGTATTAGAAAATGTATTTGCATTGACAAATTAACTAGAGATTTAATTTTGAAATATTGGTGGTGGTGGTGGTAGTGGTAGTGATTATAACTGTGGTAGTGGTTGATGTAGCGCTATTAGTTGATTTAGCGCTACTAATTGTGATAGCGCTAGTGATTGTGATAGAGCTAGTGGTTGTGATATCGCTAGTGATTGTGATAGCTCTAGCGATTGTGATAGCGCTAGTGATTGTGATAGCGCTAGTGATTATGATAGCTCTAGAGGTTGATGTAGCGCTAGTGGCTGTGGTACCGCTAAATATTACGGTACCGTTAGAGATTGTGGTAGCAACACTGTAGTGATAATCTTCTGGAAATCATACCCCTAGCAACTGCTCTACAAATAACTAATACTGAATGCAGTGGTAGTGAAGGTGAACTGGAGTCGGCCAAATGGGGATGCGGAGATGGCAAAAGGCGCTGGGCGCAAGTGGGTACGTAGTGGCTGTGGCGGAGGCAGCACACGTGTGAGCGAGCTCGCGGACATTCGCACGGCCCGTGTGCTGCGGGGCGGTGGCGGGGCGGGAGGCCGCGGTCTCGAGGGCAGGGCCATTTGGCCGCGAGCGCCCAAAGCACGCTCAAGATCAATGCCGGCGCGGTGGCGGTGGCGCTGGTGGTGGCGGTGGCGGTGGAGCTGGCGGTGGTGGCGGTGGCGGTGGCGGTGCTGCTGGCGGTGGAGCTGGCGGTGGCGGTGGTGGCGGTAGGGGCGGCGGCGGCGGCGGCAGCGGCGGTGGCGGTGGCGGCTGAGGCAGCGGCGGCGGTGGCGGTGGAGCTGGCAGCGGCGGCGGCGGCGGCGGTGGCAATGGCGGCAGCGGCGCTGGTGACGGTGGTGGTGGCGGTGGCGGCGGTGTTGGCGGCGGCGGGAGCTGGCGGCGGCGGCGGTGACGGTGGCGGCGCTGGTGACGGTGGCGATGGCAGCGGCGGCGGCGGCGGCAGTGGCGGTGGCAGTGGGGGTGGCAGTGGCGGCGGCGGCGTCCGCAGGCGCTTTCGCGAGGGATTTACGCGCGCCCTGCGACCCGCGCCACGCGCCGACGCCAAGACGCGCCCGCCGCCGAGAGGCAAACCGCCTTGATGTTCCATTGAGGCCCGCGGGCCGCGAATAAACACGCATCAAATATTCACCGAGGCCCTACACTCCGAGGGCCTGGGATTCTTCGGGTTGTTCGAGAGTGTGCGAGGAAAATTATCCCGCGTTTGAAATCTCAAGCGTTTTCTGGGAATTTACCAACAGTATTAATAACGTTATTTGTACTCTGTGATGAATGAAGGACTGTCCAGAAAAAGTACGTATTCTATGTACCTAAAAGGATTGATGTTACTAGTCACTTTTAGAAGATTGAATTATATATTCTAGAAAGTAAGGCATATGCTTTCAATTATTTATTTGGTTCTTAAGTGTTAGCATTATGACACAAATCATCTTATTGTAGACCGAATTTGACCAAGTAGTATGATTATACAATTTACGGGAAAATATTGTCTTTTCCAAAATGCAGAAACTGTTCACATAGGTCCATATTAAGATGGCTCCACACATTCGACATTTGCCGCGTAGCAAGTGAGTGCTCGTTTAATCCCGAGCAGCTGATGTACTCGGCGAATGTTCGCTTCCTATGATGTGTGCAAAATACCGACACGCGGTGGGTAGGGCGAGGACCGAACGTTCGTTGCTCGGTTCGGTGTACAGCAAGCAACTTATCCACACCACTCGGGATTCGGCGAGCACTAGCTCGCTTCTCGCTGAATACTGAATGTGTGGAGCCGCCTTGAGATACACGTATATTACACGTATATTTACCACCATCATTATTATTATTATTATTATATATCAACTTAGCCATGTGAAAACTTATTTGCCTCTGAGAGACAGAGTTGATAAACACCCTCCATACGACAAGGAAAAACCAGCAGCGCGAAACTAGTGTAAAATGGGGCCCTTTGTCTCCGGAGCACTTGCTCGCGCACCCCCTCGAGCGACCACAAAGCCCCAACATGCGCTCGCGAAGCCGCGAACACGCTCGTGAAAGGCCGCGTAATGAATACAAACGGCGCGCCATCCATCGCGCCGGCGCG